>JBAWJQ010001966.1:0-118146 GCA_037783105.1 Bactrocera zonata | reverse complement strand
TGAAAACATGATTAACTTCCACAGAGACAAATTAAGTATATTAGACGCATTCTGCACTGTGTACTGCAGGCTCAAAAAGATCTGTCCAATATGGGCATGGGTTCCTGGGCAAACTGTCTGTATCCGCAACCTCAAAGCCATTGGGTCCATATATGTGTATTGTGATCACTTAACCTCAATAGCTTCCAACAAGCTCTTGGAATCAATCAGAGTGCATTGCAAAGCTCAATAAAATTCCAATTTCTTGCAGTGATCTCTGCTTGGTGGTTGAAATGTGATTCCTCGCTTATCTCACAAACCCCTTTCCCACTATTCCCTGGAAGGAAGGCAATATTGGTTACCGAATTTAAGTATAATTCTAAAGGTAATGTCATGGTCGTCATCAAAAGGGGGTCACTCATCCGAGACTTGTTGCTTCTTTTCATTGGGGGTGTTTTTGTGCGTGGCGGGTCCCAAACCCTATGTAGGGATATTTCGCCTTCTCACTTTAGCTCGCCTTCAAACGGATGTTCTTAGGCTACCCAGAAGATACTTGGTCAAAGACCGGAAGAAGTGAGCTGCTTGAGCCATATGTAAACAAAACGTTTCTAGCCACTCCCAAGTGAATGGCGATCAGAGAACTTTTCTCACTTGCGAGAACTTCTACACATGACTCCATCTCCGCTTTCGCGGACACCCGTAAACAGGTCTCTTTGGACATACTTGATAATATGAACTCCGATACCACTTTCATTGGTTTATGAGTTTGGGATACAAACAATTCAACAATCATCGAAATAGATGGGAAATATTAGCCGAAACCAAAAAAACACATCAATGCGCCTAGTTTTTTAAGATATTCGTCATTTAGTGAGTCAAGAATTTGTTCCGTAAGGAAAGATGGTCAATAAGAAGTTTTTTCGGCCATATTGAGGCGTTTGCATGAGAACATCCGTCGAAAACAACCGGAATTATGGAAGAACAATTCATGAATTTTACACGCATCGATTTGGCTCGGTGTGATTTTTTCTTATTTCCCAAACTGAAAATGTCGCTACGTGGAACCCGTTTTCAGTCAAACGTAGAGTTAAAAAAAATCGCTTAAAGAGCTGAAGGCCATCCCAAAAAGTACTTATGAAAAGTGTACCAAGGACTGGAAAACTCGTTGTCGATTTTGGGGTACTTTTTTGTCACAAGATATATCTATATGCCCATCGTCAATTAGTTCTCCTCTACTTTTTAAGATGTACATGGCATAAAAAAGTCTGAACAATTTCCTGGTTGTCACGGGCGAACCGCAATTATTTTTCAATATAATTCCCTTCACTACTTGTCTAAAGGACATTTAATCAGTTCACGTCCTTCTCATATATTCATATCAGTTTCACAAATCATAATTTTATTTTTAGCTCTTTACAATGACTCCGCTTGTAATATATGATAACAGGTTAAATAACAGTTTTTCATTATCTGCATGGAAAATGGCAAAAACAACATGTCTGCGAAGCGTCTACAATTGCGGCATTCCAGATGAAACGTCACAACCAGATCAAGCCACAACTCCATTAGGCGCGCTTTCGGCACTGCAGTCAGCAAAACTACTCCGTTCAACATTGGGTTGTGCAGCACATGTGGAATCGCTGTTAATATTAGTGTTGTTCTTGCTGCGACTGCTGTGCCGCATGTCACTTGTGGTTTCGTCTGAACTTTCCCCGCCGCCGTCAAGTGAATTATAGTCGCCGGCAGAACAGCTGGCAAAAGCAAAACCTTGCAGTAGACGATGTAAACTCTATAAAATGAATATTTACTTTACAGTCGTGGCCCTTGCCACATCACACTTTCACCTAACTACAAAGCCACGTGTGTAGTGGTGGTGGTGTGAATAAAAATATGCAGTGAAGAAACTAGAGAAAAATAAAAATAAAAATGTTGTGGGAGTAACGAAAATATTTGCTGCTCTATGAAAGTGCTCACATATGTAGCGAGTTGAAAGTGTGGCAAGTGCTCCTAAGTCAGTTTGTTGTGCCACATGCCCCACAAGTGCAGCGCCACCGACAACAACGACAACGACAACGGCAACGGCAACGACGACGTACAAGTTAATTAATTGTGCTTTCCATGCCAAAGACAACGCTGCAACCGACACGAAATTTAACAAAATGATGTAAAGGTGGTATGATGGATGAGGTGGGGTAGGCGTGAAGTGGCATGCGGATAACGGCCAGAAGGCAGCCGACGTTGGTTGTGGCGCTGACGTCGCAATTGTAGAGCACAAGTGCATGCAAACTTCCATATTATATGAGCATAAGTCTGCGTACATATTCATGCCCATTTCGCACATGCAACACGAAACAACGGAGGCGTCGAAAAATCAACACAGCACAGCAGATCACATCCTCAAAAATTGCCTTTAGCGCAACAGCGTTCTAGCCCACAACAACAAAAATAAATGAGATAGCATTAGAATAAAATATATCTGAGTGTCAATCTGAAATCCGTAGCCAAGCCTGTTGGACGGTGGCACATTTGTTAAATATACATACATAGTCCAAAATCAACAGATTTTCCACCTTTTATCACTTATACCGCACTTATTTATATAGTACATGCTTTAAAGGGTGATCTATTTTGAGGTTCCCTACTTTTCTAAAGAAAGAACACAGAAACTTGAAATTTAATGGGAAATGTTTACTATCATTCGAAAAAACATTCAATTTTTGACGATTATCTCAAATGTTGCACGCGGCCATCTCTCAGATGGTCCATTCGTTGAATCCAATTTTCGACTACCCGTTATAGCATTTCGACTGGTAACTGACGAATGATACGCGTGATGTTTTTCTCCAAGTTTGAATCGGATTCCGTATAATCTTTAGACTTTACATATTCCCACAAGAAACAGTCTAACGATGTGACATCACATGACCTTGGTGACCAATCGACCGGCCCAAAACGTCAAATTAACTACTTACCAAAGTGTTCTCTCAATAAATCCATTGATTGATGCGATGTGTGGGAAGTGGTCCCGTCTTGTTGCAACTTAATGTCGCCGATATCACGAGCTTCAATTTCAGACATCAAGTAGGCGGTTATAACGGCACAATAACAGTCGCCATTGACGGTTACGTTCACAGCGGTATAATTTTTGAAGAAATATGGACCGGCCCACAAACCTCTCCAAACCGTTGTTTTTTTTCTAAATTAAATGAAAGCACTTGAATTTTTTCAGGTCACTCTTCTTCCCAAATGCGACAAATTTACATGTTTACATACTCATTGAGCAAGAAATGGCCCTTATCGCTGAATAAAATATTCCTAGAAAACGTCGGATCTCTTTGGAACTTTTCAAGAGCCCATAGAGCAAAGCAATGTCGCTTGTGAAGGTCAAGTCGTTCCATACGTTATCCTGAGTTTCTGGGAATGAAGTCGAATCGACTCTCTACGGTCGTCGTGTATACTCCATAAGTTGAGTGAACACATTCTTTACAGAACGTTAGGTTTCGTAATAAAATGGAACAATTTGCAAACGTTGTTGAGGCTTACGTCTTTCCTTGATGAAGTGCCAAACAATACTGAACAAAAATAACATAACAACTTGACACAACTCACGCATGATCTGTCAAAAAAAGGTTGTTGAAAAAAATTCCTTTTAAAGCATCGAGTAATTTAGGTTAAATTAAATAAGCGAACTTATTTATTTTGAGCTCAAGAATAATCCCATTTGAATAGCTTGAGACGTTGTCCGTTGTGACGCCCAGAACTTCTATGTACGGAACAAAAAGATCGTCGCATATTGACAAAGCACTCAGAAACTGCCATAAATTTATATATCATGCCAACCGAGATATTTCAATCTCAAACTAATGAAAGCTAAACATTGAAGAAAAAAGTGGGTAAATCTTTCCACCCCGTCTTCCTTCTTGCACTTTGACAAATTTAAACTTTACAAATATTTAGAGTCACCGCGTGAGTGCCAATGGGACAGTATCCAATAATACCACCTAGTGTTGCTAAGAGCTAATAGATCAATAGACATTTGCCTTCTACTCTGGACCAGAAACATTTCGCAACCCCACAAGTGTTGGTTGCTAAGCAACACTCGATGAGCTCACGTTAGACCCATAAATCGGCTGTACGAAATGTGCCCTGAAAAGTGAAGTGAGTGTTTAAAATGAAATAAATGAATGCTACTGCTGGTGAGGTAATGCACTTATTAACTTACTTTGAGCCCACTGTAAGTAAGCTCAATGCCTCTATAGCAGCTCTGCTATCGGATTGGGTGCATACCTTCCCAAAATAAACCACAGCACTTCTGAGAAGTACATCTACCTACTGCTATATTCACCAATGCCACTTCTACTTAAAAGATATTATTGGGAGCTCTCTACAGAAGACTGCCACTTCATCCTTCTCCTTAAAATTCTATCCTGCCGTGGAAAAGCTCACCACGCCTCTTCCTCAGCGATTCCGCCACACCACATATGCTTCGGAGGCATGTGCGCGAAGAATATCCCACTAGGGGTAGGCTCCGCTATACAGTAGTCCCAGTTATTAGGGATGCAGTCGAAAGAAGAAAGGATTTCGGAATGCCCCTCTCTGGGACCCTTAATTTGCCCGCGTCAAGTATCACATGTGCCAAATGACTCAATTGGGCGAGTAATTTCGACGGTTTTCGCTAAATAGATCAAAATAACTATATCACTTCGTCAATATTAATCGTTTAGAATGCTTGAAGAATCCCATTTAATCGAAATACTTGAATGAACCAGCCGTTAGTAGCCCATGACATCATTGACCCTGAAAAAAAAGTTTGCCACGAAGTTTGTAACTGTCAAAAGGAAACGTCGGAGACATTTTAAAATGAGTTAATAAATGATCATCGTGACGAGCTGAGACGACTCAGACATGTCCGCATATCCATGCATCTATCTGTCTTTATATACGCGAACTATATCCTCAGCTCTTGAGTTATCATTCTCAAAACTGATCGGTTTTGAAATTTCACGTTCATCTCTCACCAGGGAACAGCTCATTTGACGCAACCGCTGCTATTGATCTAAGCAACCGGAACGACTCCGGATTTTTAAGCGGCCAAGAACTGTCAACTCGGCACCAATTCTCGAAATTGCTGCAGGAGTGTTTTCTACCGTTATAATGCCAACAGCCACTCTAGCTTCAAAACCTGGTAGCGCGGAAATGCAATATGACGAACTAAAGTGGATATAGACTATTGTATATTTTTGGTTTCTTACAGAAGATCCTTTCCGATGGCATCAAATGAAATAAAATACATTTGCACCACAAGTTGTAGAAGTTGACTTTGTGGCACATTATTCTAGTCACACGTGTTTGTTCGCTCTTTTATGTGGCGATATTTAATACACACGTCCATAAGTTTAGTGCTCATATAAGTAGCAATACAAACAGTTAAGTAACTGTTTGGCCAAGAGCTGTCTAAGTAACCCAAACACTGGCACCAGTCGAGCTTAAGCAAACAGTGCCACAAATCTGCATATAAAAGGCACATTGCACTTTTCTGATGCTGAAATAACAGGAAGCTGTACCTATGTAAATAGTTTGCATTGGAAAAATTGAAAAGAAACCACAGGAATAAAAAGACCGTTGGAAAGCGCAAAAATACACTTGGAAAAATAAAAAAAAGTGCTTTAAGAAATATTGTGAAAGATTTACTTCTTGCTTTTTACCGTGCTCGACATCAGTATTAAAGCATTTCTCTCTCACACACACTCTCTCTTTCTCTCTCTCTCGCTCCCAGTAGACGCATTACACTTGTCGCAATAATGATTTTTATTTGGAAACTTTCGTGTATTTTTACCTATGCAACTTCAACTCAGTCATGAATGTAATGAAGAGTTTTATCCGAGGTGTTTAATGTGAATGAGAGATCAATGGCGACTGTTAGGGTGCCCGCAGAGTGGACGCTTAAAGCCGAGCCGAGCGGAAATTCACGTGTTGCGTAAATGGGAAAATGCGCTCGGCTCGACTTTAAGCGTCCACTCTGCGGGCACCCTTAGATTTAAGGTGAGCCAAAAGCGCGTCACCTTCAAACCGCCAAAAAGGTGAATTGTTCAGAACAACCCAAAGGAAACAATTTCCTCCAACAGCAACCAAGCTATAATCCAAAACCCAAAAGAAGTTTGCATCATCTTTTAAAACAGCTCTTATCTTCAGGTTTATTTTGAAATTTCAGAGCTTACTTTTCCTAATTTCCCTGATTATCCCAAAAAACTTAAGAACTCTGCAAACTAACATGTGGTTACGAAAAAAATGAAAAGTGTAGAAACAGCAGGTTCACATCCGTAAGCAATGTCAGACTACCGAATATATTTCCGACTGCCAAACGTCAAGCGGATCTCATAAATTTCATGGTTGTTCTATTCATCGAACATAAAAAATACAGGTCGCTAAATAAAAGCAACCCTAATGTACACTAAACTATAATCCACGAATGTAGAGAGTGTTTTTTTAAACATGCGGTTTTCAAGAGTTAAAAAATTCGGGCCGTTTGTCAGCAATAACGCGAAGAATATTCTCTAGCAAGACGTCAATCGACTCGGACTAATCTGCGTAGATAAGCGACTTCACAAAACGCCAGAAAAAATAATCCAGCGATGTTAGAGGCCACGCTGTAAGGATTGTAAGGCCGTCTTATTGGAAACAAATGCCGTCGACATCAACATTCTCCAATTCAGGCTCGTTAAACTCATTTTGAATAGCGCCATAGCATTCCGTATTGACTGGTACATCGTGATCGGCCTCATTTTTTAGGAAATGTAGACCCTCTGCCCATAGAGCGCATCAAGCAGTGACTTATTGAGGATGTAGCGGCGTCTCTGCAATTACTTGTGGATTATCATCACTCCAAGGAACCCATTCCAATAAAAATGAGCTTCATCGCCAAACAAAATATTCGTATAAGCCATCTCTCCATTTTGGACCCAACGAACAAGCGATGAGCTTAAAGCTAGGCTTGAATTCTTGCACGAGTTGGATATTGTAAGCCCGCAAACCAAGCTCCTTCCACAGAATATTCCACAAAATGATGGACTCATTCGGGTCTTCTTCGACATACTAATCCACAGTAGCATTAGCGCCTTCAGTGCGAATTGTACGGCGTCTCTAACGACGCACATTATCCACAAAAGCGAACTTGGTGCGAAACCGATTCATGGTTGCTCGAATTACCGACTCTCTCTCAATTAGGTCAACCGAACATTGGACGTTGTTCCGGAATTAGTCTGTTCATTATGAAATGGTTCACGAAATCAAGTATCAGCTGTGAAAAATTCCAACACCGAAAAAAGTATTGAAAACCACACGTCTAAAAAAAACACCCGTTATATACAAAACGTATATAGTATATCACACCTACACAGGCATACATACGTATGTACAAGTAGATATTTCAATATTTAAATAAAGTAAGTCTTCAGGCTAAAGGCAATAATTATGGAGATGTTGACAGCGACGACAGTGATGATTGGAAAACGCCACGAATTATTTGTACGAGCACAAGCGCAACAACATCCCGGTGGGTGTGTGTGAACGGCGAGGGTGTCATAAGAGGAAAGAAAGGCGATGATGAATACCATAAAGTGCAGACGATAATTTCCCATTAATACTCTTCCTGATTGGGATTTCGAATTGGGATTGCGTTTAGGATTTGTGCATTGGCGTTGGCGTTGAAGCAGAGATGGATTTTATTGACGTGTCTGGTACATAGCAAATTGAGCTTCAATCGTTTTTGGATTTTGTCGCTGCAGCGTTTGCTACCGAATATTTATAGGTGGGTATGTATGTCAACTTGTTTGCTCGTCTCCCTTGATTATATTTGGTGCTAATATTGGTGTCCGCTCACACTATTTGTAATATGCATGAGACATAGGTAGATGTAGTTATGGGTAAGTTCGTTCAAACGAGTTATTAATTGCTGGAATGTGTTGAAACTAAATTGAATTTTTCAAGTTCTCATTTCGGCACTTTTCAACCAACTTCCTAGAAGCAGAGTAAACTGCAGTCAACTAAATTCGAAATGTTGAGAAAGTAATATGCATATACTGAAAACGTACAATACACATACATCAATGCGTTTACATAAAAAATATATAATTTCTTTATAGGAGACTAAGGACATGAGTGCAGCTTTAAGGTGGAAGTAAGGCATTTTACAACGAATTTCAAAAATTCAAAGTGTTTTCCTTACAACTCACGTTTTACAGCGGGTGCCTTTCATAACTAAGAAAGTACTGCAACGATCCTTTAAAAAATTTTAACACCTTTTTGGACATAATTTACATATAACAATAAACTTACATTGCCAAAAATAATGAAATTAATCCACGAATTGACCGGCTTCCGTTTATTACTTTCAATTATTTTCGTTATTCTAATAAATCTTATACCGGATATATCGGTCAGTATATATAAAATAGTTTCAAACTATGTTATCGAGTTCATCTGAGGAATGTCAAAAGTTAATGCAATCACCCCAGAAATTTCTCTGGGCCCAACATACCCTGTGCTGTCATTTCCGACTTCCCATTACAGGTTGGTCAAAATTTACGATATTTCAATGAAATGAAGTGGACAAGTTTTCTAAAAAATTATAAGGTTGAGCGCTGATGTAGTCTTGGTTCAAACCTTATATACCTATTAACGGGTGATCCAAGGAGATGAGATTTTTTAATAGCCTTTTTTTTGACAGACCTCGCGTGCGTCTTGTCAAGCTGTCATATTATTTGTGTTAAGTATTGTTTTGCATTTCTTCATTGAAATACTTCCGCCTGAACAACGTTTAAAAATCGTTCAACTTTATTCCGAAAATTCACGTTCTGTAAAGAATGTACATATTTCGCGCGCTTCACTTATGGGGATACTCTTCTCAAGAAATCAAATTTTGGGCAGCTTTTTGAATTTTATTAAAAAAAAAAAAAATATTTTTACCATCCATTTTTCTATGGTGTTTTTATTGATACGAGTATCTTAAAAATACAGAAAAAAAAAATTTACAAAAAAATATTAAAAATTAAAATAATTAGAGGGGGGAGAGACAGGTGTAAAAAAAAAATGGCCCATGCTGGTGACAATGATCCGGACTCTCCTGGTGGTCTGAAACAAAAATCAAAAGAAATTCTTAATCAGTAAGGATGCTGTTATAGTCCGGGAACACGAAAAAAATTTTTTTTTTTAAATGGCGACTGCCTGAAAATAAAATCATTCTTTACGCTTTTTTTTTAAATTCCTGACTTTTTTTTAAATATTAAAAACAAAAATTTTGACATGATGCTGGTAGGAACGATAAAGGATTATATAAAGAAGGTTAACATAAAATTTCAAGTAAATAGGTTGTATAGAACTTGAGATAATGCCCTTACCGTGTGGAAAAAAGTAGTTTCAAGAAAAACGCGCTTAAAGTTTAGGAGACAATTCTAGTGAACACGGACGCCACCTCAAAAAATCGGCTGTATATCCGAAAATAAGTCGAATTTTGAAAAATCCTTCCCAGGTCATATTTTTTGAAAGTCTAAACTTTAAATGTATGAAAAAATGGAATTTTTCAAAATTCTAGAGTAGAATACCCCCTTACGGTCAACACAATCGGCCTATTGAGCGTAATATTCGCAGCATCATCACACATCTTGAGACCCAGAATTCATCATTGGATAATATTCGACCGAATAGACCACGTCAGTGAAGAAAATATAGCAATCATAGCTGAGAGTATTCACAAAGACCGTGGAGAGTCGATACGGTGCCGTTCAAAGCAACTCAGACAGACTTGAAGCAAAGCAACTTCAACGACTTGGCGTTCGACGTCGGGATCTTAAAGTGAAAGCATACAAAATACAGCTTGTGCAAAACTGAAGCTGCTCAACCTTCCCAAGCGACATCGCTTCGCTCTATGGGCTATTAAAAGATTCCAAGAAGATCCGATTGCTCAGCGATGAGGTCCAATTCTGGCTCAATGGATACGTAAACAAACAAAATTGCCGCATTTGGGACAAAGAGCAACTTGAAGAGATTCAAGAGTTGTCATTTCATACAGACAAACCAACAGTTTGGTGTGGTTTGTCGGCCGGTCTTGGACCACATTTCTTCCAGAATGATGCCGGTGAGAACCGACTATTTGATGCCCGAAAAAGAAGCTAGTGGCAGACAAGCCCGCTTCGATTCAGGCCTTGAGGCAAAACAGCACCCGTGTCAATTATCAGTTACCATCCCAAATTCTCGCACGAGTCATCAAAAATTGACTCAACGGAAGAACCATCTGAGATGTAGCTGCGTTTGAAAACGCGAATCTTCAGAAAAGCAATACCGAGGAACGTTCCTTCGATTTATAATAAACATCGCCTTTTAAATTTGAAGTTTCCGTGTTTTTTTTTGTTTTTTTAAGTAAGAAACCTCTAAATGGATTAATCTTATTAAGTTATTAGTAGATGGTATTTTTTCGGCTGTGATTCTTGCAAGTTGCAAGAGTAAAAAATATTCGGTTATACCCAAACTTAACATTTCCTTACTTGTTTAATATGCCTACCTAAAAAAATGGCGGTCTGTTTGAACAGCTGATATAGTTCGTTCGATTCGCTGCTCTCTAGCGGTTGACGGCTTAGAGTTTAGAATATGGAAGAAATATCTGAATCAGTTATGTGAGGAAATTACTTTATGCTTAAAGGTGCCCGCAGAGTGGACGCTCAAAGGCGAGCCAGGTGTAAGTGGGAAAATAGGTTCGTTTCCACTTTATGCGTTCACTCTACGGGCAACTTAAAGCTGTTTGGTCAGAAATAAGTTAGGTTTCGAAAGCTTCCGTATAATCAAAATATTGATTTCTATCACTCTGATGTGAAAATAGTTAAAAAACTTGGTGTCAAAATTATTGCTTTGAATCCATATGTTGCCTCTTAAAATTGGGTAGTCTTTTCACATTCATTTAACCAAATTAAATTCGGGGAAGTTGAGAAAAAAGTTACATTTTTAGTTTCTGAGTGAAAAATAATGAAGAAATTCGCTATATAACAAATATAACGAATATAACAATTTACCTTTATTAAGTTGACTTTAAGATAGATATATTTATGGACCCGATCACAAAGCCTTCTGTATTTTAAGCAAATTTGTCCCCCCTTATTATTGTTGATAAAAGTAGAGTCCACTATGGAAATTTCAATAAAATTTTTCGTATTTTAGCTATGAAGCCCCAAGCTGTAAATAGAAAGAACCGATGAGAAGAAATAACCTTTTTTCCGAAACAGATGTAATTCAGCGAACTAAAAACCAGAGCACTGATGAAAGAAGAGATGAAAAAAGTTGTTGTCTACAAGGAATTGTTTCCATCGACCCACCAATTTATCTTTTCAAAAGCGATGAGATTTCCTGTATTGTTTCAACGTCACCTCACGAGTGTAGCCTTAGTACACCTAAATAGTACTTAGACAAAATACTATTTTTATTTTAATATGCAAATACTGAAAATATGCTTTTCTGAAATTCATTTTGTGAGTAGCGACACGATGTTCGTTTCTATTTTCGAACCTGTCAAATACATACATATACTACAGTTTGAGTTGTGTCAAATTGTTCGTGTCTTCTGAAATTCAATACTCCAGGTCATGATGTTGCTGTTATCACATATAAAAAACGTTCAATTTAAAGAAGACGAAATGCGTGCAGTGACATTTTCACCATATAGACTGTACTGCTCAAGGAGTACCAATAAATTTTTGGTGTAAGAATATCGCCAATCATGGCCAATAAAGACCAGAACGAAATCTACTTCCTTTCTATACGACGAGATGGAATAGCTGATGTTTATACTAACAATTATAGTGTTCCCAAAATATTATTCGAAGAATGGAAAACTATAAAGTACTGTGTATCACTGGCTGTTCTTATATCAGCTCTAGCACTTTGATTTCTATTATTAACATATTAAAGAAGTGTATTGATGACATTAGACTATGTCCCTAAGGCGACACCGTTAATAACATTACTTTTTCAAGTTATAAAAAACGAAATATATAAACAAGAAGCTTGAATGTCTTGAAAATAATCCCTCTTCGTAATCTCCACATTTCTAAGTCACAGTTGTAAGAATGCAATTTTGAATGTTATTGTAAAATATAAAGTAAAATAAATAATAGAGTAATAGACGGAGTTGGTTTACCGTCCGGTGTTAGGTATAAGGTAGCTTTTTATATTGCTGGATCGCTGCAGTATGTTTCAAAAAGCGGTCTTTGCTATTAGAAAAGTCGCAGAGCTAGACTCTAATGAATGAGCTACATTTGTGTAGACAGCCAAGCTGCCATCGAGGTCATAATCTTTTTCGCATATCAGCCAGAAGTGTCTTAGTAAGTAGGACAGCGGTGGGACGTGTCTTAGTAAGTAGGAACAAGCGTCTTCACTTCTAGTAGGTGCCAGGTCACAAAGTCATCGAGATGAATGAGATAGTGGACGAGATTGTCAAGAGTGATGTACGACTGTCAACCAAAACAAGAATAAACGTTAACTTCAGATGCACCGAAGCTAATATACCCTTCACAGGTGCATTTCTTTCAGTAACTATGTATTCAGTTTATATGGAAGCTGTATGCTATAGTAAGCCGATCTGAACAATTTCTTCGGAGATTACATTGTTGCAATAGAAAATAATCTATACCAAATTTCGTGAACATATCTTGTCAAATGTGAAAGTTGTCCATACAAGAACTTGGTAGCTATATGCTATAGTTAACCGATCTGAACAATTTTCTCGGATTTTACATTTTTGCCCTAGAAAATAATCTATACCAAATTTGGTGAAGATACATTGTCAAATGTGAAAGCTTTCCATACAAGAACTTGATTTCGATCGTTCAGTTTGTATGACAGCTATATGTTATAGTGGTCCGATATCGGCCGTTCCCAGAAATGAGCAGCTTCTTGAAGAGAAAATGACGTTTGCAAAATTTCAAAACGATATCTCAAAAACTGAGGGACTAATTCGTATATATACAGACAGACGGACGGACAGACAGACAGATGAACATGGCTAAATTGACTCAGCTCAACATACTGATCATTTATATATACACTTTATAGGGTCTCCAACGCTTTCTTCACTTCGTGACAAACTTAATATACCCTGTTCAGGGTATAAATATGATCAACATTGTTAGGCCCATGCATTGTCAATACGACGATCTGAGCAAATCAAAAATTGATGACTTCGGTTCAATATTTTCTCTACACCCACACACCCAGTCGACGTTCGAACTTTTTTTTGACTTTAACCATTTAAAATGGTTAATTTATAAGCTGTCTTAAAGTAAGGCATGCAATTCTAATAAATGTGTGTTCTTGTGCCTAAAATGGGTAACATCGGGACAATAATTTAAATTAAAACTTCCGACTGAATTTATAGCACATATAGTATACTGCCATTAATGTGAACATAACTAGTTGGGCGATAAAATTTGCGCATACATAATTCTATGTCAGTAATTACACACTCAACTACACATAATTGCATCAAGGTACTTCCTAATTTAGCAAGCCACACTAAGCGCGTTCGATTAAATATTAAAATTAGAGATTATAAGCGCAGACTGACAGGCAGTCGTCCCAAACCGTTGAGTGGTTAGGAATATAAGAGCTCTGAATACCATTTAACCGCATTTAGCCCCGAACGCGGGGGGTATACCGCAAAGCGGAAATGCCTTACTCAGCCTGCAGAGGTCTCTGCACCGACAAGAAGGCGTGCCAACTGCCGTTTGCTAGCACAACAACCGTCCTTGCCGTCACAAAAGCACTGAGCCGACGCTCAAAGACGTCAATCGGTTGTGGCAAGCTGCAAAGACACCCATAAGTTGTTCAGCTCGAGTGTCACTTTTATATATCCTGGCGTTAGATTTGTCAAGTAATCGGCATTCAAGCATGGCCAGACTGCAGTCAATGGTTACCAGCTGATGGTTACGGACCGCTACTGTGGTTGACGTTGCGCGCGTTACATGTATACATACGTATGTACGTATATACCGAGTAGCTAGTCATGCACAGCGGATCGCACTCGAAAAGTGCTGACGCAGTTGCTAGCAAAAGCCAACAGCCCAGAGTCAACACTCCGTATTGTAGCTATGCGGCGTAGCAAGCAGGCAACCACCGCCGCCAAACAATTCACGAACCAACTATGAAAATATGCAGTTAGTTAGATTTGGTTGTCAGCGATCAGCAGAGGCGCATGATGGAATAGTAGCAAAGCATTGCGGCACACTGTTTCGACACAGTTCTCGGCAACTACTTCAGCGTACATACGTGCGAGAAGTGAGATACAAAGTAGGATGTGCGCACAGCCTAAATCTTGTTCTGCCATCATCAGCATCATTGCCGAGGCATGGCAAGTACCGCGTAGGTATGTATGTCTATAAGTAAAGCTCTGACGACGCTCTTCTGAAAGCGTGTTGATAGCAACTTAAGAAAGGTTAGAAAAGAGAAAGCAAAAAATCAAATGCCTACTTATTAACCACTAATTGTAGGAAACAGTGCCAAACCAATGCTGCACACATGTAGACTCAGCACCCTGCAGGAACTGAACTCGTTCCTCTGATGTTTGGAATCTAATGTATGATAGAATTTATATGGCATGACATATGCTTCAATTGAATTTCCACATGAGACATATAAGCCGCTTGTGGCGTTTAAGTAGCCGCCTTAGGGATTCTAGTTTCGTAGCAATTTTTTTTTTTTTTTTGTCAGTGTGCACATGCTTATCGTTTCTGCAATGTGGTCCAAAAGCATATTGAAAGTACATAGTTGTGAGACAGTAGTTATGCATGCAACGCCAAGATTTAGTGATTGACACGTATTTAGTTGCCTTTTATAGCAGTGTAAGCAGCACTTAGACACTCAGCGGTGAGTCACCAGGCAAAAGCGGGTGATTTTTCAAATACAAGAAAATTGCTGGTCAATACTGCTCACCCATATGATGTATAAAACAAATTAGAAACTTTTTATTATTTTAAAATTTTCTAAAGAATGTTTTAGTGTTATTTTCATTAACCTTTTTTTAAAAACATTATTCGACGAAATCGTGAATGGATTACCTCTTTCAAATGTTGGCCGCGGCTACGTCTTAAATGGTTCATCCGTTGTGTCCAATTTTCGATGGCTCGTTTGAGCATTTCGACTGGTGAACGGCAAATGACACCAAGATCTGTATTGAAGCTGGATTGTCCGCATAGACTTTGGACTTTACATATTCCTACAGCAAAAAGTCTAACGGTGTGATATCACTCGATCATGGTGGCCAATCTACCGGCCCGAAACGTGAAATTATCTGCTGCCGAAAGTGTTCTCTCAATAAATCCATTGAATGATGCGATTTGCCAACTTCTTGAAAACAAATCTTGCCGAGATCACGAGCTTCAATTTCAGACATTAAATAATCATGGGTTACCATGGCGACCATTACCATTGACGGTTACGCTCTCACCGACATTATTTTTGAAGAAATAAGAACCGATGTGTCCAGCGGCTCACAAACCACGCCAAAACGTGAAATGGCAGCTCTTGAATCTCTTCAGGTTGATCTTCGTCCTAAATACGATAATTTTGCTTGTTTACATACCGTTTGAGCCAGAAATGAGCCTCATCGCTGAACAAAATTTGGCGTGAAATCGTCGGATCTAGAACTTTCTTGCACAAACTGTTTTTTAAACGCTTTCAATTTAAGATCTCGACGTAAAATGCGCCAAGTCATTCCATATGTACTTTAGTTTGAGTTTCTGTGAAGGCGCCGAATCGACTCTCTACTGCCTTCGTGTACGTGTTGCGAATATTATACTCAGTTGATTATGTTGACCATAAGTTGAGCGAAGCGCGCGAGACACATTCATTTGAACGATTTGTAAACGTTGTTCAGGCGTGAGCCTATTAAGCAATAAACTACATAAACCGTGTCCACTTAATTTCATTATAATATTACATATTTATTTTAAGTAAGTTTGTTAAGATATTTTACTCATTGACCAATATATACGGTATATACTACTGTGATCAAATTGAAAGGTGAATTTTGTCCATTTCATCTCCTTCAAAGTATTTCCCTCCCGGTGCAATATACTTATGACAATGAATTTTCCAGTCATCATAGCACTTGGAAAAATCCTCCGTCGTGATGGCCATCAGAGCCTTCTTCGATTCAGCTTTTATATCCTCAATTGAGTCAGAACGGTGCTCTAGGAGTGGTCATTTGAATTTGCTGAATAGCCAGAACTTACACGAAGGTAAATCAGGCGAATGCGGTGGTTGCGGCGCGATATTAGTTCAAAATGTAGCGAAATGATCACGAATAACCAATGCAGTATGAGATGGTGCCTTATCGCACTTCTTTGTTCAATAAACTCAGGCATAGTAAAATCGAAGAATTCACTTTTAGAGCCTCACAGAACGACGCGTATCTCAAATACTAATGTATATTTTGACGTGAAATTTAGCATAGATGTCACTAACAGTACTACTAACTTACAGAAAAAAAAATTTATCGATTCGAAAAACACGCGAAGGATAAATTAAAAAATTCAACCGGTGGTTAGTGTAATATCAAACAGATTTTATCTATTTTTAGCATTACC
Source organism: Bactrocera zonata (assembly GCA_037783105.1). Lineage (NCBI taxonomy): Eukaryota > Metazoa > Arthropoda > Insecta > Diptera > Tephritidae > Bactrocera > Bactrocera zonata. The sequence goes on along the minus strand of JBAWJQ010001966.1, from coordinate 101,542 downwards.
ACATATTATAAAGGGAAAACGGATGTTGTCTGAACTACATTAAAGTTCCTCACATACCAGCACTAATATATAAGAAATAAAGTCAACCGGATGTTTGAAAATCCTGATAAGAATTATTTGGAGGCTTGAGCTGGTTTCCTCCCTATTTTATCCATTTTATTGACAAAAATACAGGAAACCCCTATCTTTCGGTATCACAAAGATAACTCACATATTGACCGATATATGAGGCGCATGAAGTCAACTGGAAGTTCGAAAAGCTAGGTATATGGAGACTAAGGTAAGCACTGATCCGATTATAACGGATTTCACATACTAGCATTGTATTGCATTATTAGGAAAAGAATTTTTCCGAAATTCAATATAGAAACTGGGGTCCACATACTCGGTATGTGGGGACTTGAGTAGTTGTAGTTAGATTTTGGCAATTTTTGGTCATGCGTTGGCACACGCTAAGACACTTCATCCCAATACATACATTGGTGCTTCGTTTGTATACTGGAAAGTGAAAAAGTCAGATGGAATTTAAAATTGTGTCTTATGAAAAGTGTGCGTGATTTTAGTCCGACCGCTCACCGTAATGTAGAAGTCACAGGATAATATCTCGTGCCAAGGTTAAAATTTATTGAAAAGGTCTCGATATATATGAAGTTTTATGGGCAGTGTTACTCCCATTATATAATTTTGATACCGGCTCCTATAGAGCTTAATTGCATCATCTCAGCTGAAAAATTGAGTGTTTCAGACGCTTTCTTTTACTGAGTTATAGCACTTTAAGTAAAATTCAATATAACCGGTATACGAGGTATGACAATTAAGTAATGAGACTGATTCTATAAAAACCGTATATTTGAATATTATTCTACAACTCTGCCATCTCCTTCAAAGTAGTCCCCTTGAACAGCTATACAGCGATTCCAGCGCGTTTTCCATGCTTCGTAACATTTCTAGAACGCTTCGCCTGGGATGTCCGCGAGTACCCTTGTCACGGCCGCCTGGATGTTCGTAATCAACTCAAAGTGGGTTCCTCTGACCACCGATTTTGTTTAAGGAAACAAAAAAAGTCACCGGGTGACACGTCGGGCGAATAAGGCGGCTGTTGCAACACGGCGATCCCTTTAGAGGCCAAATACTGGGACACGCTTATGGCGGTGTGGCACGGCGCGTTGTCGTGATGAAGGATACAGTTACGAGCGATGTCTGAACGCACCCTGTTGACTCATTTTCGCAATCTGACGAGTACTTGGCAATAGTAAACTTGATTCACGGTTTACCCCGGATTCCCCCGAATTCTTTGTGGACGATTCCACGGCTATCAAAAAAGGCAATAATCATCGTTTTCACCTTCGATTTGCTGATACGAGCTTTTTTCGGGCGGGGGGCGCGCGGAGACAACCATTGTGAGCTTTGGCGTATGATTTCCGGGACTAAGAGCACTATCACCATATACGCTTACAATTTTAGCGTACGTTTCCGAAGCTGTTTCGATTTTTCATTTTCCTGACGAGCACCACATGCACACGTCTACTGAACTTGACGCAGCAGGCGAACTAAACAAGCTAGAGCGATGGTACATATATCAATGGAGAGGGGAGGGATACCGGAAAAAGAGAAAGGGAATTTCAAGGTCACAGTCTTACCACAAGCGCGGCAATAAAATCAGTCTCATTACTTAATTGTCAAACCTCGAATAGAGAGTGGACGGGGTTATAAACCGTTTTTAAATATTCTTACATTTAGAAGGGGATACTGAAAAGATTTGTTGTGGGCAAGTTTGGTTGACTTAGTTTAATATATTCGGGAGATGTGAATGTACAATAAATAGGGCACGGAAAGAATACAACTTGTAGAAATCGAATTATAACTCCGCCCACTTGTTAAAGGCTAAAAGTTCTATATCTTAATTTGGAGCTTAATTAGTTTTCGATCAATGACGCTTTGTGGGCGTGGTAATAGTCCCATTTCGGCTATCGAACTTTTGTAGCTACTTGTATTATATTTTGTAGCAACATGTTGCAAAGGTATAAAAAGGGGCGGAGAACATTTGGAAAGTTAATAAGAGTTTTGAGCTTACTAAAAATTTATTTAGGCGATTAATATTCAATCTCAGTCTGGCAAAAAGCGGGCAAAAGAGGAGAAAGTGAATAGAAGATTCCACCTCGCCATCCTCCATTCAGCTTTGCAAAGAACGTCCAACAATATATTTAGCCGCACTGCGTGTGCGGTCCTATCAAACAGGGTCTAGTCAGAACAGCTTCCATTACGGCAAAATTAATTTTAAGAGCCAGTTGTTCGGAGGAGCTCTTACGGTTCACTCTGAATCAAGGATTACACACTCGCACAAGTTCTGGTTGATGATCAGCGCTTGCTGAGCTCTCTGGATGCATAAAATTCTAACGTCAGAACGGAAGAAGATGTCGGATCACCTTTCATTTCTGACCAGAAATCCAAAAGTGGAATAATTTGCGGAAAAGCGGATGCATCGTATTAGACAAGAGAATTACTAGATGGTTTCTTATTTCCTTTGAATTTCACTTTCATTCTCATTTATGCTTAGTTTACTTATCTTCTATTTTTGGCACAAAAACAACAATTTTACAACAAATGATCAATTAAACACCTTCGAAGATTCGCTTAACAACTTATCTGCATTATTTATTTTTATGATAAAGAAATCAACCTCTAAAGTAATGGTTGCACAGTGTTGTTGCTTTGCCCAAACGACATTCGTTCCAAATTAGAAATCGGATTTAGTTCCTCGGGGTTTCGCCGTAGGGTGCAATATGAATAGTGCCGCCAATATGTATAAAAGCTTCAGCGCTTACATACATTGAGCATACTATATAATGTACATATGTATATACGTACGTATGCATTTATGTATAATATTGAATGCAAACAAAATTTGAGACAGTAACGAAAACGTCAGCGAGCGAATGAACAGACACAGTCCGAAAGACGTATTCAACAAAAAGAGGCGTGAAACCGTCGCAGCGAAGCGATGAAGTAGCCCACTTGGGCGCTTTTGAAAAAGTCATTCGAAAGATGGCATTTTTGGCACAGGTACAATAAAACAAATGTCGTACTCGTACAGAAAGAGTATGCAGACGCAGCAATAGTTGCGCGCGGGGGTTAGCTGGCATACGTATAATTGTGGTGGGCCGCTACGAAGGGGTTTCGTTCTATACGTCAACATTGGCGGCCAACGGCCAACAGTCATCATTGAAGGCAAATTCACTAATAAATGCATACAACAACAAATTAGCGGAACAATAGCTAGCAGCTAGCCGCTCTACAATGGGCGGAGCCTAGTCAAATCAAATTTACAAATTCAAAAATGAACTACAAAGCGTGCACATATGTATGTGTGTGCATATATGTATGTATCTTCCGAGTCGCACATACAAACCATAAAAAAATTACAAAAACACATGCAAATATATGCAGAAAGCGGGAATGAGATGTGCGAGTTTCTCGTTCGCCTTTATTAGTTGACCCTCCGTAGATTTTCGAATAGTCTTTATACCGCCACTAAGGCTTTGCGTCTTTTTATTACTCAAATCGAAGCTCGCAGCGAATGCGTATTTGAAGACGCTTCATTAATTCAGATACAATTAATTTACTTGTAAGTTTATGCACATATTTATTCGTTTATATTGGCGTTTATACCGGTACACTTCCTTCCACTTAAGGGGCCGGTGGTCTAGATTTTTCAAAATATCGATTTTTTTAATAGTTCGAAAGTATAGTCCTTTAAGAATATACTATAAAATTTTTGGATGGATATTCACATTATTTTAGCTTATACAGCCGCTTTAGCAGGTAGACACTCTAAACTTTAAATCATTTATCTCAAAACTACTTTTTTCGGCGTGCCGTTGATGAAAAAAAAACTATCCATCCGAATCACTTGAAATTTTAATATGGTATTTATAAGATCAATATCTATCGCTGGAATTGGGATCAAATTTTGATTTTAAGAACTTTTTCGATCTAAAACTGGACCAAAAATAGCGGTTTTCAGAATCTGAACGTCAAAAGCACGATTTTTTTTAGTTTTTAATTCTTTTTTTGGTTGTAGTCCCAGCGATAGCTGCACTCCTACTGATTAGTAATTTATTTAGTTTTTATTTTTTTAGATGTTCAGAAGAGTCAAAATCAACAACGGCACCGGGAGTCCTTTTTTAAGATAGCTTTTTTGCATGCTATTTTTAATATTGTTAAATTTTTTTTTATTTAACAAAAAAATATTTTTGTACTTTTCATAAATGTATAAATAAACTGTAAAAGTTTTAAATTGATTGCTCTTTTTTTAAACCTTAAAAAAAATCCAGAAAACACCTTTAATTTGAGGGTTCTAGACCACCGAGACCCCTTAATATTCTGAAGCAATCTACAGGAATTATATTTTTAGCTTCATGGAGACGGTCTAGCCCGTTTGCTTTTTTATTTCCTTCTATTCTTATATTATCGGGAGCCCAGATGATATTAACCGAGTTACCTGCTGAGAGTATAGTTAGTGCCAGCTTCCTAATCTATGCAATGAGACTTAGAATTGGCGCTACGGTTAGCATTAATTGCTACCTTCAGCGTATGTCCCTCCTGTTCTGATAACACCCTTGGGTCCGTCGATGGATATGTAAATTTCGCAGTTGAATCTGCCCATCACGGAACCATTCCTTCATTTTCATTTTTTACTGGGAAATAAAAAAAAATGTGCTTAATTCTTCATGGGTATTCTTATTTGCACTGCCACTTAGCCCGAATTCATTAACAATGTCGAGTATGAGTCCAGCTCCAATGGTCTAAAATGAAGAATCGACTGGCCGTAAGCATTGCCTTAACTTTCCTTGTATGTGTATTATTCGAATACCGAAGATAAACTCCAGAGTTTTTGTTGATATAGTTTTCATTACGACGTAATCCCTAGCAAGCAGGCCCATTGCACCTACCAAACTTTAATGTGGTGCGGATGGCACTTAAGCCCATAAAAAATTTGCTGAGACGGCTAATGTGAGTTTCGACTATGTTTTCTGATGCGCCGAAAGTAGAACTGCAGAGATTTTTCAACCTCAGCATTGCAAAATTTAGACATTGGAAGAGAAAGTGACTGGATGGTTTCACCCTCTTCTATACAATTTTGACAACTTGCGCCCGATACCAATTATAGCCCTACCGCATAAGGGGGTATTCTAGTCTAGAAATCAAGTTTTGGGCAGTTTTTTGAATTTTATTTAAAAAAAAAAACCAAAAATATTTTTACCATCCATTTATTACGGTGTTTTTATTGATATCTTAAGAATACAGAAAAAAACAATTTACAAAAAAATATTAAAAATTAAAATAATTAGAGGGGGGGAGAGACAGGTGTAAAAAAATGGCGCATCCTGGTAACATTGGTCCTGACTCTCCTGGTGGTCTGAAAAAAAATCAAAAGAAATTCTTAATCAGTAAGGATGCTGTTATTGTCCCTACCTCAGAGAACACGAATTTTTTTGAAAAATGGCGACTGTCTGAAAATAAAAATCATTTTTTACGTTTTTTTTTTGAAATTCCTGATTTTTTTTTTAAATGTCAAAAACAAAAATTTTGACACGATGCTGGTAGGAACGACAAAAGTATATAAAGAAGTTTCACACAAAATTTCAAGTAAATCGGTTGTATAGAACTTGAGATAATGCCGGTACCGTGTGACAAAAAGTAGTTTCGAGAAAAACGCGTTTAAAAAAGTGAGTATACCTACCTACCGGGCTAGGTACTGCGTCACTAAAATAACTGTAGCTCTTAAAATAATTTTAATTTTTAAAAATCCTTTGGAGGGTATGTTCTTAAGGGTCTAAGTTTTAAATATATGAAAAAAACTCGAATTTTCCAAAATTAATTTTATTCAGAACAAGTAGCTCAGTAGCTCTCGTATGTTCTACTCTATGCCAAAATCAGCTTGCAGTCGCTTATAAACGAGTCGTCGACCAGCTACTGCTTGGCGCATGCAAGGCCCATTGATCCAGTGATAGAACGCAAGACGTCAGTGGAGATCCAACTAGCTCCCATTTCGATTAGAGCGGGACAAGGTGCACCCTTTTGTTAGCTCATCGACTTTGCAGTTTCCAGCGATTCTGCTACGACCAGGCACTTAAGCGATTCTGATGACAAAGTAACTTGATGCTATTCTTAACAAGGACATGTGTAGAGCTCCTGCCTGGAAAACACTACTTGATCCAGTAACCTAAAGTTAACTCCTCCTCCAACCTTCCCTACTAGCTTCTACCAATCCGTGAAAAAAAAAACTTCTTCAGCGACTCATGTCGCACACTTCGTAGCAATATACCTGCCGGTTATGTTCACGGTTATAACTCCTAGTAAATAAAACCATTTAAGTTTTACAAGTATATTTGGGCCGACGGTGACGCCGCTTCTATTCACCCAGTTGGATTCCACGTTGGAATACCCACCAGTTAGCTTGTAGACGATATTTGAGAATATTCCTTTAACCTTAAGACCAACATTGTCAGTGTAAGCTGTTCCGCGAAAACATCGGTCCTTGGGTTTTTTAAATAGCTCATTAATCACCACGATTCAAAGCAGTGGGGAAGATACCCCACCCTGCGGTGTGCCTCTCTTAACCTTTCGGCGTATTTTTGCGCTACTCCACTCCGTTACAATCGTTCTGTCACAAAGAAAACTATATATTAGTTTGTCAAAAAAGTCTTGCGGTATTTTCGCTAGTTGGCGCTGAAAGCGCGTAATTCTAGTTTTATTCATCGCATCGGGTCATGCTATACCTTTTTGGAAAGCTCATTTCACGCGCTAACACGTGTTTGATTGATTGTCGTTTCTTTTAAGTCGTTCGTGAGTTATAGCATCGCAAACATGGAGCAAAATAAAGAGAAAATACGGCATATTTTACAGTACTACTACAATAAAGGCAAAAATGCATCTCAAACCGCCACTAAAATTTGTGCAGTTTATGGACCCGATACAGTTTCCATTTCCACCGCACAACGATGGTTTCAACGTTTTCGTTCTGGTGTAGAGGTGGTCGAAGATGCGCCACGCTTCGGAAGGCCTGTCGTCGAAAATTGTGATAAAATCGCTGAATTGGTCGAAAGAGACCGGCATAGTAGCAGCCGTAGCATCGGTCAAAAGCTAGGCATGAGTCATCAAACCGTTATAAACCATTTCAATAAATTCAATAAATCATTCAATAAAAATACCGCAAAACTTTTTTGACAACCTAATATGAAGTATTTGAGCTTTGCTTCCACCTTAAACTTTTCGAAAGCTTCAACTACCGGCTCCGGTCGCACATATCCGTGTCGATTTCTAGAATTGTGGCTACAGAAAAAACTTTATATATACATATAAATGAAAGCAGTATCGACCGCCTGCCTTTGATATAGGAAAAGTCTCTATGAACGGCTGGAAGCGGCGAACTTCCGTTGAACCAGTTATCACAATAATGCTAATATTCCATCTCATAAAGTAGAAACATGTCAGATAATATGAATATGTTAATTTATGTCGTTACCACCAATTTCAACGATCGCTTGCGTGACTGCCCGCAAAATTATGTACCTCTTACCCTACGACACCTCCTAGTCAAGCTGCCGGAGCGTCATAGTTCTCGGCTTGAATGCGCACATGCAATCTCAAGAATTTCTATCAATTACAATTCAATTTAATTCATTTTGTATCAAATCGAATTGAGCACTGCACACAGCGGTGAGACGACATAGCCGCCATCTCTCAACTGTCCGACAACACAAGTAACATTATATATTATTTTTATTGTTGTTGCTTTAATTGTATATATATACATATAAGTATACACATACATTACTACGTCAATATATGCACATATGTAAGTATATAATTCTTTGCTATTTTTGCAATTCACAGTTATTCGTGTGTGTGAGGAGAGCGCTGAAATGCATCATTGGCAATTTCGCGTCTCAAATCGTATTTCGATGAATTGAAACCTTTGTCGTCGTCATTGGCTGCGAGCGCAAAATTCAACCAAAAACGAGGCTATCGAAAGCAAATTCAATTCAAATTGATGCCCATATCGCATGAACATGCGCGTACAACGCATCAAATGCATGCGTGTTTGTGCCCAGACCCAGAAAGAAATCTCATTGATTATGGCTTACAGGCAAATTCTGAAATTTAGTTCACGTGATAAAGGGTGTTATTTTAGACATGTGGTTTTCAAAAAAAAAATATAACTTAATTTTATGGCCAAGAGTATAGATAATTACCAAGATAAGAGTAGGCCATTGTATATTAAAGCTGATTACCGGCAAGTGGTGGCTGCGGTTGGCTCGATAAATTCCAGTTCAGTGGCAAAATTTTCGAGCAATTTTCGCAGCAATTGAGGCTGTTTGTCAGCAATAACGCATCAATGCATCAGTCCTCTCAGGCTAATCTGCGCAGACAAGCGACTTCACATAGCCCCACAAAAACTAACACTGCGGTGCTAAATCGTGCCTTAGTAACAAACCAAAGCTTCACGACGAGAAATAATGCGCTCATCAAAAATTTCCATCAACAAATTGAATGTTTCGTTGTCTGCATGGCATGTAACCCCGTCTTGTTGGAACCAAAGGTCGTCCACATCAACACTCATCAACTAAAGCACGAAAAGATCATTAATCCTGGCTCTATGGCGTTCTTCATTGACTGTAATATTATGATCGCCACCATTTTTGATGGAATATGGACCAGTGATGCCTTCTGCCCATAGGTCACATCAAACAGTGACTTCGTAAGTATGTAACGGCATCTCAAAAATGATTTGGCTTGAATTATTATCACTCCAAATACGACAATTTTATGTATTAACGTACTAAATCAATCAAAAGTGAGCGTCATCGCTTCGCTCAACTTATGGTCTACAAAATCGGAATCGTGCTATTCGCAACTCCATCTTGAGACCCAGTATTCATTATTGTGGAAGTGAAGAAAATATAGCAGCCGTAGCTGAGCGTGTACACGAAACCCGTGGAGACTCGATTCGGCGCCGTTCACAGCAACTCGGACTGACGTATGGAACGACTTGGCGGATTTTACGTCGAGATCTTAAACTTTAACGTCAACAAAATACAGCTTGTGCAAGAACTGAAGCCGCTCGACCTTCGCAAACAAGATCGCTTCGTTCTATGAGTTCCTGAAAAGTTACAAACAGATCCGACGGTTTCGAGCAAAATTTTGTTCAATAATGAGGCCCATTTCTGGATCAATGGGTATGTAAACAAGCACAAGTGTCGCATTCGGGACGAAGAGCAACCTGAAGAGATTGAAGAGCTGTCATTTAATTCAGAGATACATCGGTTAGATGTGGTTTGTGGGCCGGTGGAATCATCGGATGATATTTCTTCAAAAATGATGACGATGAGAACGTAATTATCAATGGTGACCCTTACCGCGCCATGATAACCAACTATTTGTTGCCTAAAATTGAAACTCGTGATCTCGGCGACATTTGATTTCAACAAGACGGCGCTAGTTCCCACACATCGCATCAAGCAATGTTTTTATTGAGAGAATACTTCAATGAGCAGATAATTTCACGTTTTGGGCTGATAAATTAGCCACCAAGATCTTGTGATATCACACCGTGGGGATATGTAAAGTCTAACGTCTATGCAGACAATCGGTTTAGGCCTTGGAGCAAAATATTACGCTTGTTATTCGCCAGTTAACAGTCGAAATGCTCGAACGAGTGATCGAAAATTGGACTCAACGCATAGACTTCTGAAAGCTGCGGCCAACATTTGAGATAATCTTCAAAAAAGAAATGCCAATGGCTGTGTTCTTTCGGATGAGAATATACATTCCCCAATAAATTTGAAGTTGCTGTATTTTTTCCTAAAACAAAAAGTAGGGAACCTTGAATTAGATCACCCTTCGTATATTTTTTCCGAGTACGCAAATTTTTGTTATTTTTTTAACACACCTCGTAAGTATGTACATATGTGGAAACGAGTTCCGAAATTTTTAACGGTGCATTCGTATTTTGCGCAGTGATAACCACTGTCGAAATCGTGACATTCGGTAATTATATATGTATGTATATGTTTACGTTACTAGCACCTGAAGCGAAGCTGATACCGCATGTTGGACCCAAATGTAGCAGCAACGCTCTTCAAGACTCTGGGAAATGTGCAATCAAGATTATTGAAAAAACAACAATAAAATATGAAGACACTACACTAAACAACAACATAGCCTCACTTCAGACGATTGTGTTAATTGTTGTAGGAGAAATCATCTAATTTGCACACTGTTACACACATACATGCATACATACATACATACGCAAAACAAGTGCTTGCAGCAAAAGCGAACGAAAATGCTCTACTAAAATCATTATTAGCGTTTGCTTTGAGCGGCTCACTGCAAGTACACAGTATCAGTACCGTTACGAGAATGCATGTGTGTATGTATGTATGTAAGCGCAGGCATATGGTCGCTGTTGCAAAGCAGTTTCAGTTGCAGTTAGCTACTTGCAACAATGCTTACTTAGCAGCATTTGCGTAATTAAGCGATTTGGGTCGTCGCGGGTCGTTGAATTACGCTGCGGCTGGGTCGCCTCACAGACGCAGCGAATCCCTTCAACACACTGCACGCCGGCACACCCACCCACATGATACTTGGATTTTGGAAAAGCAAATTGTTTGTTGCAATTTCATTGAATCGTTGCAACTGCAACACGACACTGTGTTCAAATGCACATACATACATGTGTATGTATGTATGTTTGTCATGCATGTAGTGCATCTTTACTCTCAACCCTCTTTCCATAGTGTTTTATTAATGTTGCCATAAGTACGTGTGTGTATGTGTATGCATTTATTGTACTTACCTGGGCTGGTTTGCCAACTTAATCCGCCGATAAACATTTTCCTGCAATGAAATGGAGAAAGAGTAGGAATTTAATTAAAATTTGGACTAGCAAATGCGATTTAAATGCGAGAATCTACCTACATACATGTGAGTAGATTTAACCGTTACTTCATAAAATGCATTTCAATTTATCGATATCCGTTACTTGGTTGCTATATTAACCACACTACAAACAAATTTATTGTCAAATATCATCCAAAATCAAGAAAGAGCAGAATGAAGACATTAAAGAGAAGATCGATCAGATATATAGAACCCAATCAAAACGTCACTCATTATAGTTAACGGGTGTTTTAAAGTTTTTCTAAGTTTGACTCGCCATTTTATAAAGGACTGACTTACTCAGGAACAAAATTTGCAAATTGAGGAAGAAAACATACACGAAGTATTTTTGAGAAATGCTGGCGAATTAATACTTCTTGGCCGCATAATGCTTCATTTAGTGACCAACATGTCGTCCTTCCATACTGACAACGTAATTGTTGTTGTTCTTTCTTGATCAACATTGTAAAAGAGCAATCAGCTGACTCGGGTCTAGAGCAAAAATCGAAAATTCGCGGATATCCACGTATACGGACGATAGCAGCGGACGATAGAAACAGTGGTTCATTTTCAATACCCTCTCTCCCTCTCATAAGATAGTATCAGCTGATTTGGTCCACCGTTTTGCGCCAGTGACTAAATGAAGCATAAAACTCCATGGTCATTCCGGTTACGTAGACTCGATTGTCACAGAAACTGTCGGTTAGATCGACATAATCCCACAGTAAAGTTAGTAATTCGAGTAACCATAGGTCGGTTTTACACTACGCTTACTCTAGTTGATAATCCGCACTCTCAGAGACGGCGTATAGTGCGCACCGAATACACTATTGCTACTGTGTTACAGGGTATAAAAGAAGACGCTTATGAATGCTGCCGAGTTGAACGTCCTTGACCGAATAAAACTCCACGATCATTACGGTTACGTAGACCCGACTGTCGCAGAAACAGTCGGTTCGATCGACATAATCACACAACACTTGGAACTGTGCTCATCCACACCTTTGGAGATTTTGCGGAAGGATTTCAGTTTGTGGGTTTACGAAACCCAAATCGTGCAAGATTTGAAGCCAAACAACTATCAAACGCGTCGTGCGATTGGTGACCGAGCAAAAAACGATGTGATATCCTATTCTAAAAAAAAAATGTCCAGCGATGAAGCTCACTTTTCGTTGAATGGGTACGATAATAAACAAAATTTTCCTTTTTATAGTGTTGACAATCCAAGCCAAGTAAGTTCTTTGCTGAGACGCCGCTCCATTCCGAAAAAGTCATTGATTGAAGTGATCTATGGGCAGAGGGCATCACTGGTCGATATTTCCCCAAAAAGGGCGTCGACAATAATACTTCAATCAATGGGGAACGCTAGAGAGCCATTATTAATGACTTTTTCGTGCTTAGGTTGGAACTTATTGATGTGGACCACCTTTGATTCCAACAAGACGTCACTACATGGCATACAGACAACGAAGCAATAAATTTAGTAAAGCAAACTTTTGGTGAGAACATTATTTCGTGTCTTTTAATACCACTTGGCTATTTTTGTAGGATTAATTGAAGTAATTTTTATATATACATATGTTCCTCAGCTGGAATTTTCTTAAGCCAACCGTGATGGTTACTTGCCTTGAATCATTATACTCTAACCAAACTATATTAACATATTAATGGGAACGTCAGAGATCCTTTAAAGTATATACAAGGTTTGTCCGGAAATTAATAGGACTGATTCTTTTCCACCTCGACTATATTTCAGAGCATGTGCGTACCGACTGGATTCGGTAGAGGGCGCTCCTAGCTATCGAACGAGCGACTGGTGCGACGTATTTCTGTGAGTGGTACAAGCCGAAAATGCAGCGTTCGTTAGAGCAGAGGTACGCGATTAAATTCTGTGTGAAATTCGGTAAATCTGCAACAGAGACGTTTGATTTGATCAAGTAGGCTTACCCAGATGTTGCTCTAGCAAGTAGTGATGTGTTTCGGTGGCACCAGGCCTTTTTGGAGGGCCGGAAAGAGGTCGCTGGTGAAGACCGAAACCGGACCGGCAAATCCAAAGTGAAAACGCTGCTCATTATCAAAGGTATCGTCCCCCATGATTTTGTTCCACCTGGACAAACCGTCAACGCCAAGTTTTACGTGGAAGTCCTCAAGGGACTCGAACTAGGAGTCAATCGGGTCCGACAAGACATTGCAGCCAATTGGAAGTTGCACCACGACAATGTTCCGGCTCACACCACCTTTCTTGTGACCGTCCGGACTTTTTTGTTTCTTGTCGGAAAAGGCCGATGAGCAGCATTCACCCCGGTTCTCAAGGCTATTCCGGAGAATGCCTTCAATCCCGCCTTCAATGCTTGGAAATCGCGCTGCATCGACGCAGATAGTGCCTACATTGAAAGTTTTTAAAGGATTATAACGATTGGTTCCATATTTTTTTTTAAATCAAGTCAGTCCTTTTATTTTCCGAACAAACCCTGTACATATATAAATGATCGATTTAGCCTTATCCTTGTCCTTCCGTCCATCTAAAAATGTACGAATTAGTCACTCAGGTTTTGAAATATAGATTGGAAATAGCTGCCATACAAAGTGAACGATCGGAATCAAGTTCTTGTATGGCAAACTTTTTCATTTGACAAGATGTCTATACAAAATTTGTTACTGACTATTGTTCGGGCAACAGAACAATTTCCGAGAAAAATGCTTAGATCGGACCACTATAGCATATAGCTGCCATAAAATTGCTCGATCGAAAGTTCTTCTATGGAATCTTTTGTAAAGGGTATACGGTTCGGCAGCGGTGCAACCGAAATTAATATTTTTTGTTTTCAAAACTTAATGGCAAACTCTGGCCGTTTTTATAAAACTAATTACTTCACAATGACACTAAATTATATGCGTTTTATTTCTTTTTGAAAATCACATAGTAACTAAAAAGTACCCTTTATAACAGCAGTTTGAACAGCAATAGTTAGGGCTGTCTACGAGCGTTCATGATTTAACCATCTTTCCAACGGATATGTGTTATTTGCAGAGTTTCAAATAGACTGTTTGGAATCTGGCACACTGCACTCAACAAGCGCATATAATTTGAGAATTTGTAAGTCGAAACTTTGTAACTTTTCTTCAAAAAACAGCATCGAGAAGGTTTAGATGCGAGCGGTGGTATGACAGCATCGGGAGGTAGATGATCTATTACCATCTTTATTAGAGTAAAGCGGCTTTCAGCTTGCTATTGTTTTCAAGCGCTAAGACTTACTCAATGTTGCATGGCGATAGCCGGCAAGTTGCAACAACCCACCCAGTTGGGTTGAAGTCCCACGTTCACCGCGTTGTGTGAACATATCCACCCACACAAGTACGTATATATGTATGCAATTGTTCAGCAAACTGCAACTGAGAGAGATTTGTAGATGACAAAGAAAAAACGACGACGACAGCAAACCGAAAATGAGGCGAAACAAAAGCAATTTCATACAGCCAAGAATTAAAACAGCGCACAACAACAACAAAGCGGATAATAGACAAGACAACAAAAATTCAAAAAGAAAAAAAGAAGAAAAACTAGGCAGCTCTTTATCGTGATAAAGACAATAACACTGGGAGAATGCAGCAACAACAGCACAGAAATTGCAATAACAACTGCATCATCAGCAATCAATCTAAGCAACAACAAAGGTAATACAGTAAAACAAAGGGATTTTCAAGCGGCAAAGAGCGACAAAAGCTACCGAATTGCATTCAAGAGAAATCGACGTCAAAGCACGAATCACTCACAAATATTTACATATTTACAAAGTTATACATATATTTATCCATGTGTGTGAGTCGAAAACTATAATTGTACATAATAACATACTTAATGAATAGTTGGCATTAAATATTTCAGAGTTCATTGAAGATTTGATTTTGCAGCTGAAATATGTTTGGAAGTATCTTAAGGGCCTTTTACGATTGGTATAGAAAAGATATGTAAAACATAGTCGCCAGACTAAATAGCAATCAATACAATTGGAGATTCCAAGTGTAACCACGTCCTTCTCCACCTGGTTCTTCCAATGGAGTGTAGGTCTTACTCTTCCTCTGCTTCCTCCGACGGGTATTGCATCGTATACTTTCAGAGCTATAGTGTTTTTATCCATTCAGACGACTTGACCTAGCCCGAGTAGCCGCTGTCTTTTAATTCGCTGAACTATGTCAATAACGTCGTATATGTCATCGTTCCATCGATATCGGCATTCACCTTTGCCAATGTGCAAAGGACCTTAAATCTTCCACATAACATTTCTCTCGAAAACTCGTAACGCCGACTCATCAGATGTTGTCATCGTCCAAGCCTCTGCCCCATATAGCAGGACAGGGATAATGAGTGACTTATAAAGTTTGGTTTTTGTTCGTCGAGAGAGGACTTTAACTCTCAATTGCCTACTCACTACGAAGTAGCACCTGTTGGCAAGAGCTATTCTGTGTTGGATTTCGAAGCTAAAATTGCTGTTGGGGTTAATACTGGTTTCAAAATAGACGAAATTTTCTACGACTACGAAGTTATAACTGTAAACAGTGACGTGGGAGCCAAATCGCAAATTTGACGACTGTTTGTTCGATTACAGAAGGTATTTCGTCTTGCCTTCTTTCATTACCGAACCCTTTTGTTTCGTTTCCTTATCCAGCCTTGAGAAAGCGGAAAACGGTGCGGCTGTTAAGGCCAATGATATCAATATCATCCTCATACTTATAAGCCAATAACTGTACATTTAAAGAATATTGTACCTTCTCGAAAGCCTGGTGTCGAGCGGCTCGGAGAGGTTCTTCCCGATCCTGACGGAGCTCACACAGCCGTACTAGTCGGGGATACCAAATTCAGACATCGCGGCAAAAGGCTGCATCTTTTCGTGCTGTCAAAAGCAACATTGAAATCGATGAACAGGTGACCGATCCTTTCACGGGTATTTTCCAAGATTCGGCGCATGGTTAATATCTGGTCGTTGTTGACTTTCCGAGCCTGAAGCTACACTGATAAGATCCAATCAATTTGTTGAATCTGGACTTTACATGCGATGTTTAGGAGGCTTATGCCACGGTAGCTGGCGCAGACCGTGCGGTCTCTTTTTTTGAGAATTGGGCAGAGCATATTTAAATTCCAATCGTCGGGCATGCTTCCGTACGACCATATTCTACAAAGAAGCTGATACATAGTCTTTAATAGTTCTTCGCGACCGTTCATGGTCTGGCAATGGAACATCTGCTCCATCGTCCCTTGGGAAAACGGATTCACCATCTTCAGGTGTTATGTTTTCACTACTTTTCAGCAGGCTGGAGAAGTTTTCCCTTCTTAATTCCAGTATGCTCTGGGCATCAGCCACTAGATCACCTCAGGGAGTTCTAAAAGAATAGTCATAGCACATATGGTATATTCCTTCTAACGGGCCAAGCGACACACAATTTTATCATTTTGCGTCGCACCAACTTTAGGCTCACTCTGATGCTTCCAGTTGATATTCCTCTAAATATTTAAGTATGTACTTTCTCTTAGGTAAAATTAGGGAAATTCTCTATAGTTTTTAGTCTTTTTTATATACACATATTTGGTTTTTTTATCAAAGGTTTCGAATCTGCACATTCAAATGAGAATACCAATATATCTCATGTAGGGAGCTCTTTGAAAGGTATAAACGTAAATAGAACTGCTTCAAATTATTATGTCGCAATTTGTATGTAGCTAGCAGTTACAGCTGTTGCAGCTCTTGCTAAAAACTATCGTAATATAATCTAAGTTTTATACAAACAATTTCAATATTGACAGTCAAAGTACCATTGCTGATCGGTTTTGGTGGAGTTCATATCTTTTGTCTGCCGCATAAATATATCATGAATATTGAGAGCAATTAATAATTCATGAGTGTCACGGCTCTAATTGATTCTTCTCCCATTCAATTTGCACTTTTCACTCTTCGTACAGATGTTTCTTACTTCAGTGGCTTGTGCCTTGGAGCTATAACCAAATGAAAGCGAACGCTTAGTGCCTCGCACACTGCCGTAAGTATTTACATACCAGCTACATGACTACACATAAATATCTAGTATTTATTGTTACACGGTAAATAATTGGACTGTAAAATTTCCGTAAATAAATAAAGCATTTCAACTGCCGCATCTTTCTCCACTTTGCATATCACTGTCATCCCATCTATGAATTAATGTTCGCGGTGGATTATAGAAAAACTATGAAAAGCAATGCGATAACGAAGGCATACTCTACACAGCAGAGGAAAATTTGAGATTCCTACTCATCTTCGTCACTTTTGTGATCTGTCTTACGAGCACGTAGATATTGAAGCGTACTTATGGTCGAAGTGAATGTGACTCCTTTATAATAAAATCCAATATTGAGTTGAATACATTAAAGTGAGCATTAATTTGTATGTACAAACATACTATAAATAATGCTTTTAACAGTAGATCTAGGGGTTCTCCAATTTACAAACGAAACTCGAGCGTGAATGTTTTAAGAATGTATCAGTGTAGTTGTAATTATCATACCACACAACTTCCGTAATACTGACTTAACGAGCTGTGATAGCTATGGTGAATGCGTAGAAATAACAGTTTTCATCACCTAACAGTTGCTGGTATCACCTAATCTTAGCCGAGATAGACATAGAGTTATATACATAAAGTATCGGAATGTTGACGCGAATTAAGTTCCAATAACCGTTTGACCGTCCACCTTGACTGTACACCAAAGCTATTATACCCTCAACAAAGGCATTTTTTATAGCATAAATCATTCTTCTAATTTTGATCGGTTAGTTTGAATTGCAGCTATAAGAAGTAGTGGTTAACTCAAACAATATACTCGGAGATTGTAGCGATGCCTTGAATTTGTAGGCGCTATCTTGTTATATAGAAAAAATTTCCATACACGAAATTGAGTTTTATCGGTCAGCTGTCTGGTAGCTATATGATTTAGAACTCCGATTTCAAAAATTCTTCAGAGATGCCTAAAATAATGATCTCTGCTAAATTTCCTGAAAATAAATTTTGACACAAACATTTTTTCCATACAAAAACTAATATTACTCTTCCAATTTGTATGGCAGTTTTCCGATAACGGTGGTTTCGAGTAACAAGCAGATGAGAAAAGGACTTGTGCAAAATTTCAGTTGGAGATCTCAAAAACTGAGAGACTAATTGTGTATATACAGGCGGATAGTCAGTGAAATTGGTTAAATTGATATATAGGTCTCCGGCGTTCTTTTTTGGGTGTTACATAAATAATGGAACCCTTAGCAAACCCTCTTTAAGGTATAATTAATTATCTTGATGAAACTAGGTACACATCTTACTTGGCAACATGACTATCCATATGTATATAACTAAGGACTTATAACATAAGTAGGTCCAGGATAAGTAATACAGACAGCTTCTATAAAGAGACAGGGGTATAAACGGGTATGGCCGAACTTAACACTTGACATAGCTGCAAACTCGAAGGGAGCAAAGAAACGGTTCTTCACTTCCTCTGTGAGTGCCCAGCTCAACCTCAAATTAAATATCGAATTTATGGAATCCATCAGATACCAAACACTGAATGTCTACATAAAAAATTTAACGGATATAAGTAGTTTCATTGAGGGCACCAAATGGTTTGAACACAACAATGGAACATTATATCAAGATTAAAGGTCGTACGAAAGTGTATCAAAATGGCGCTACTAGCGCTCATTGAAACCGAAGGGGCAGCATTATTACCCACCTACCTACCAGGTTAATACTATCTCTAGCCTCTATGTACCTATTATAAGAATTTCAAACTTCCTGTTGACTTTATACCGTAAATATCAGGTATCTTAGCACAATTTAGTGAACATTTAGTATGGGATATAATAAAGTTTAATGCGGAAATTTGTAAAATAGACTTATGTCCCCAGTTCTCATATATTTATTATTCAAGGAGTCGCTCAGTGAGTAGGTTATATTCATGAAAAGGCATGAAAACATGTTCTATAGTATAACAAAGTAATGAAAAAAGTTAATTCAATCTGTCTATCCGTTGTCATATATCAAATAATTATCATTTGAGTTAATTGGGTTGATTTTAAAACAAATATTTCTGACACGGATTTTTAACACCTAATAATATGGCTTCTAGTTAGTAGTTCTAAAAAATCGAGCTGGAGAAGTGCTTCAACGATTGGAAGGAGCTTTCGACGTTCTGACGTTCTCTTCTCGATGTTACAAACTTTTTGTGATCTGATTTAACTATGTTTTCGATGCAGTTTTTATCGCCGGAATCGTAGGTCTGGGCAATACCGGTGGCTGTGGCAACATTAATGTGTTGCTCTTGGCCAAATATTCATTCAGAGTTTTTGTTCTTCCACAAATCTGGGCATTTGTAGCAGATTGGTTCGTGGAAATTACGTATAACTTGTAGAAACTATTCTTTATTGACCATACAATCCTTTGACAAGAACTTGTAATCAAAGAAACCTGTTAGCAAACCCTTCACATAACTTACCTCGCCGCGCTTTTTTCGGCCTTGACTTATGCTGCAGCTACCATTGGGATGATTGTGCCTTGGGTTGGACGTCATAATCATAAACCCATAATGCATAATCAGGTATGACCCTTTGAAACAGATTTGGGTCGTTATGGACTGCTTCTACCAAAATATTGGTTAAAATCGAATGGCACAAGCTAGTCCATATATTTAGTTTGTGAGCATTCTCTAAAGGTAAGTCGACGACTAGTCATTAATACTTTCCTCACTTCCTTAATGATTTCGTCTTTTCTTGACGTGGCCTCGAAGCCATGCCATTCTAATTTGATACCAAAAAATAAGTTGTTGACGATTTCTTACAAATCGAGTGATCATATAATGTCCAGTAGAGACCAAACCTAGCGCTGCCTTACTTAACTATGGTACTTTATTTTTATATTTTTTTCTCTAGCCATTTAAATGAACATTTAGACCGCCGACCGGCGAAGCGTATGTAAAAGTTAACGGCGAACAAAACGAACTAAATGTCACGACAATACGGAGCAAGTGACGCGTTGCATGCCATACATACAACTAAAAGTATAGGGTACATCCGATTTCCCCATGTAGAATTTAATTCTTATGCACAAGTAAATGTAGAAAAGTAGCTGTGTGAATCGTGCACGGCTGACCGCTTTGTCGCCGGCAGCGCTGCTACCGAAGCATGTCAAAGTCAACCCTGATTATTCGTTGTTAAATCGGTGTGCACTACTTACTAGATCTGAAAATAGATGCGGAGAGGCAGGAGATTGCCGCCGTGCGATCTATTCGCAATGAAATTCTTTATGCGAATAGTGCAGGTGGATCTGTTCGTTGGACAAAATCAAATGAATATCTGCATTTGTGATATATAAGTACACATGAACGTAAGAATAGATGAGCTCGTGCTCGTTGGCCGTTTAAATATGCAGGTAACTACCCATATATATAAAGGGTGATCCATTGGTTCCCTACTTATTCGAAGCGGGATTGTCTGCATAGATTTCAGACTTTACGTATCTCCACAGGAAAAAGTCTAAAAGTGTGAAATCACATGATCTTGGTGGGCAATCGACCGGCACAAAACGTCAAATTATCTGCACACCGACGTGTTCTCTCAATAAATCCATTTATTGTTGCGGTGTGTAGGAACTAGTGTCGTCCTGATCACGAGCTTCAATTTCGGACATCAAATAGTTAGTTATCATAGCGCGATAACGGTCGCCATTGACAACGTAGCCGTCAACATAATTTTTGAAAAAATATGGACCGATGATTCCACCGTCCCACAAAACACTCCAAACCGTTGTTTTTTCTAGATGAAAAGCTTCTTCAGCTTGCGCTTCGTCAATGTTGCTTGTTTACGTACTCATTAAGCCAGAAATAGGCCTCATCGCTGAACCAAATCGACAACGTCGGATATTCTTGGAACTTTTATAGAGCCCATAGAACGAAGCGATGTCGCTTGGGAAGGTCTTCGCAGCTTCAGTTCTTGCACAAGCTGTATTTTGTTCGCTTTCCATGCATCAGGCCGAGATGCTGCCAACAGCGACGAATCGTCTCTCCGCGGCTTTCGTGTACACTCTCAGCTACGACTTCTATATATTCTTTACTGCGCTCTGGACGTGGTATATTCGGTGGAATATTATCCAATCTCAAGATGGGTGAAAATGTTGCGAATTGTACGCTCAGTAGGCCTAATACATTCTCTACAGAACATGAATTTTCATAATTAAGTTGAACGATTTGTAAACGTTGTTCAGACAAAAGCCTTTCCATGATTAAATGCCAAACAATACTAAGCAAAAGTAACAGGACAGCTTGACGCAACTCATGCGTGATCTGTCAAAAAAAGGCTTTGAAAAAAGTACCTATACTTGGATCACCCGTTATATATATATATACATATGCTAATTCATATTTATTGAAGTAACTGTGTACATATATACTTGCGTCTGCAGATGTGATTGGACCCAACTATACTTATTTGTTTTTCCTTGAACCACCGACTGTACCGCAACTGTCGTTTTTCGTTGTTGCATAGGTCACCCAAAGCGCTAGTTAAAACGATTGTTCGATTAGGGTCGCTAGACCGTTACACTATCAACGAACGTCAAGTTCATTACATTCGTTGTTTTATTGCTATTGTTATTGTGATTAATTTACTCGTCTGAAATCGTAATTGAATGCATTTGAGGCGTACCGCCGAGTCCAGCAAACAAGAACTCCTCAGCTAATATTTTTGCATGTTGGTATTTGAGAGGGATGCCGCCTCGAAACCCTTTAATACTGATTCTTTTATCAAGTCTAGGGATATAGTGCAGCTCGCTTCTAATTTGGTGCATCCTGGACTCAACCTTAGCTTTAGCGCTACTCTTGGGTCGACGGAACTGTCGATACTAAAGGACCACTAACCCAGTCGTTGAAAGTGTGAGGCTAGGCTCTTCTCTGAACTGTTGGTAAATCTGCCTACAAGAGACGTGGCGAGAGCCTTCATGCACGGCGGAACCGCTAGCATTAGCCAAGGAGCTTCATTTAACCACAAAAAATTAAATTCGGGAAAGTTGAAAAAAAGTTACAGCTGTTAAAAAATGAGTGAAAATAAAGAAGAAATTCGCTATGTTTTGAAATTTTTGTATAAAAAAGGGAAGAATGACGTTGAAAATGTCGATGAAATTATGGAAAAGATTACCAGGATCAGCAGCCATGACATCGCTAAGGAACTTAACATTCGTCATCAAACGGTTTTGAACCATTTAAAAAAGGCTGGCTACAGAAAGAAGCTCGATATTTGGGTACCACATGAATTGACTGTGAAAAATTTTACGGACCGAAATGTCTGCAATTCTTTGCTGAAACGAAATGAAATCGAACCATTTGTGAAGCGAATGGTAACAGGAGACGAAGAGTGGATCAAATACGACAATAATGTGCGAAAAAGATCAGGGTCCAAGCGTGGTGAAGCTCAACAAATGGTCACAAAGCCAGGATTGACGCCTCGAGGTTATGCTGAGTAAGAAACGATCCTTTCGACCTGAACTGATCAATAGAAAAGGATTCGTCTTCAATCAAAACTGAGAGAGTTTGGCTGGGAAGTTTTGATGGAATAATGTCTTTAGCCGAAAAAGTGGTCGACGAAAATGGTACATATTTGGTTCATTAATGTTCATTACAGTAAATATAAAAAAAGTAGAAGTTGAAGTTTGACTAGAAATACGAAAAGACTTTTTCTACTACCCAATATTAAACACCGGAGCATTTTTTGCCCACAAGGCGCTTTGCTGACCATAAGGCGCTTTTCTGAAGTACAAGTGCGAATTGCAGGAGTTACATATATTCGTATGGATTCGCAAAGGTTTAACGTAGCTTTGTAACACCAAGAAGAAAACGTCTGAGGCCCTATCGAGTATATAAATGATTAGCCGGACTAGCTGAATTGATTTTGATATGTCTGTCTCTCTGACCGTCCGTTGCATGGACGTTCCTCATTTGTCCGATGATCACCGATAACTAATTACTATATATATATATATATATATATATTTTTATTAACAAAAAAATACGATTTGTTGTGGTTTGTGGACCGGTGAAATCATCGCCATTTCCCACACATCACATTAATATTGGATTTATTGAGAGAACACTTCGGTGAGCAGATAATAATTAAATAAAGTTTTGGGCCGGTCGATTGGCAAAAGATAAGGAATCATCCTATACATATATAATATAAAAGACTGAAAAAATAAAATAAAGATATACTCTTTTATGCTATAAGAGATGCACCTGTGAATTTTTTGTTTTATTCAAATAACGCCAGACACAATTTCTCCCAGGTTAAAAACGAACTCCTCGGTATGTCAAAGACCACGTATACAAATTTTATTAAATTTGTTAACTAATTTATCACATGGAATAATAGATTTGAATCAGTTGAAGGAATCCTAACAATTCTAGGTCCTTATCATTGCTAACTATTATTTATGTTGCTTACTAAACAATTGCTCATAAACACATCGTTACTCACTGTTATCACTTATTTGCACACAACTGTATTGCATGCTACATGTTACTATCGCAAGCATGCATTCCTATACGCACATGCTTATGCATGCAATTGCACATGCAACCTGCAACCTGCAACCATCCAAGTCCACATGACCCCCGACTGCGCCTTCATCATTCCACAAATTTTCATGAGAATCGGCGCTTAAATTGTATGTGAATGCATTGTTGACATTTGTCACATTTGAAGATGTGTATAATGGAGAAGTTTCTCATATTACGGAATAATCGCAATCCATCCACCTCCACTCGCCATTGTCGGGCGTCGCACGTCGCGCGAAACTTGCATATGCCTGAAAGCCAACTGTTGGAGAAGCAGCAAAGGCAAGTATTATGGCGACAAATACGAGTAGATATATATGCGATTAAAATACATATATATATATATATATGTACATATATGTTTGTATGCGCTCACGTTCACTGTTTACTTGACTTTGATGTAAATAATAAAATGCATATGTTAGTTTAGTATTATTTTGTGTGTTTATTTTCTTGATATGTAGTTTGAGCGCATTGTTCTATGTCTTCTATTCCCTTCTATTCGTGTGTTAATCGGATAGTGGTTCTTTCTTTCGTTTCATTGCGCGACGCCTGCACGCCGCAACCTTTCAAGGGAGCGAGCAGGCCGATGAAGAAACTTAGAGAAAAGCAATTTGTTGTAAAGAAAGTTTAAAACCTTCAGCACTAAGATGTTTCCTCTAATTTTAGATTTCATTAAATTAGTTTGCCATTTTGTTATATTGTATTCCCAACACCGAATCATGTCAATGTAACAAAAACTGAAGTTTTTTGCCTTAGAACCAAATGCGGCTGTACTAACGGTACATTACTGAGGAAACCCCAACATAAATCTTTAAGACACACATTAGAAAAGTACTGCTGTGGAGAAAGTGTGACTCCGTTCCTGGCAAGAAAATGCCTTAAATTCGGAGCACCGAAGCTATAATACCCTTCACATATAAAGAAGTTTTAGAACAAAAACTTGATTTGGATCGTTCTCATTTTATAGCATGTAGGTGCCTATAGTGTCCAAATAATTCATTCGGAGATTGTACCGTTGTACAACGGAACTTGAGTAGAAGCATCCCACAGGTGGAAGTTCTCTCGCCGCTGCTCTGGGTCATGGTTGTCAATGATCTTCTAAAAAAGCTTGAAAAAGTTGACTGCCAAGTAATTGCCTACGCGAACGACGTAACTATTATCGTTAAAGGGAATATTTCTGAATACCGCGTACGAATTAACTAATAGATATCTTAGCATCGCATGCAACTGGTCTTCAGCAAATGCCATCTCCACACATTCGAGCAAAACCGAACTGGTTTTAATCACTAGGCAGTGCAAAATACCAGAGCCGCATCTACCATCAATGGGCGGAACGAGACTTCGACTTACTGAGAAAGTTAAATACCTACATAAGTACTGTTGAAAACCAACATCGAGGAAAGAGCAAGGAAGGCGCCGGTTACCCTGTACTGCAACAGCATACCGGAGCCGTATCTACCATCAATAGACGGGACGCGACTTCGACTTGCTGAGATTGTTAAGAACCTAACTACCGTGTAAGCCCAACATCGAGGAAAGTGCAAAGAATGCGTTGGTTACCCTATACTGCTGCAGGGGATCCATTGGCAAATTTAAAAAACTTTCCCCAATTATATTTCTTTACATCCATGAAAGCATAGATAAACCTATTTTACGGAATTTTTATTGTGGTCCCCTATGAACCACACCAACTATGGCGGTGGAAATTGCCGCAAGGCCACAAGGTGTATGACCACGAAAGCTCAGGACGTCTGGGTACTAATACAACTGCGAGCCGTGTCCTACTGGAATTTGATTGATTTCAAAATACTTTAACTTCCATGTCGCTTAGCCCTGGCTGTCGTTATTCTACTCACATACTGTGGAGAGCGGTATGGAAGGAAAGAATTTCTGGAGGAGAGGAGGCGGTGTATTTTACGGTTGGATTAAAGCTTGCGGGGAGAATCGATGGAGTAGTACATTGTCGGGGACTTTACATTACAAAAGTAAAAGTCGACTGCTCCGGAGATCAGCCTGATTTATGATTAGACCTGTTTGGGTGCCTGGCCAGAGGCCTCTACATGACTGTGTAAGAGCTCCGCCATCTTACCTACCCAAACACACTATTATAAGACATTTACGTAGTTCAGCGAGTTAAGAGGTCGAGTCGTTCAAATGGAGGAAAACACTCCAAATCTGAAAGTATTCGACGCAGGATCTGCCGGTAGAAGCAGAGGAAGAGGAAGACCTAAACTTCGTTGGAGGGACCAGATGGAGAAGAACCTGGCTTCGTTTGGAATCTCCAATTGGCGCCACCTTGCGAAAAGAAGAAACGACCGGCGCACTGTTGTAACCTCGGCTTTAACC
The DNA here is from genome assembly GCA_037783105.1 of Bactrocera zonata. Lineage (NCBI taxonomy): Eukaryota > Metazoa > Arthropoda > Insecta > Diptera > Tephritidae > Bactrocera > Bactrocera zonata. The sequence goes on along the minus strand of JBAWJQ010001966.1, from coordinate 75,627 downwards.
GCGTAAGCGGTTTCTGCGCCAATAAATAAGAAGAAGAAGAAGTTAAGAGCTCCGTCCTGCTATCACACGTGTTAAGACTTAGCTAGTTGCAGTTACTACCAGAAGGATCATTGCAAATTTCCAAAACTCTATCGCTGAATAACTACAAGTTCTTCGATTTCCCCGACTAGAATGTCATTTAAGAAAATGTATATGCATGTTTCTTACTACGCTTTAAGCTCTAAGGTTTTGTAAGCATTATTATCTCTACTTTAAAACCCATCGCATTCATAATTTTCTGCCAGTTGGCTTTCCTCTTGCCAGCTCTTTGGTCTTAATCTGTCTCTAAGTCTTTTCATCCGTCCCAACTCGCCGGCCTATCCATCAGCCAGGCATTCAAAAGCCGACTCAGACTTTCTATTCACATGATTTTCCATACTTATGCCGTACATATCCGTGCATTGTTAGCCATAAACCACGCAGTAACAATTGTTAACGCCTCGTAAGAGCTACACTATGCTCCTATTTTCAAGTCAACAAAAAATGACTGCAGTGAATAAAACAGTTGAGACCCGAAAGCCAACACCACCCCCACACCATAATATACAGATAGCACACTTTCATGCAACTCTGTACAAGTATATATGAGTATGTCTTTTTGCAGTCGATTCGTAACACGTTTAGGGGTCCGGACTGGTACTGCTCCGAAAGGAATTGGTTGGCTCTGGCAGCTGTCAGGGACTGAAAACTGCAGAAACTGCAGACTACTTTTACCATAGAGAGCAGTACAACTGCAACAACAGCTACAACCAGTGTGACGAAGTACAGCAATAACAAATGCAGCAACAATTCGAATATAAAACGAAAAGTCAGTGGCAGGCAGCAAGCAACAAATGACGTAGGCAACAGAACGTGGGCAGCAACTATTTACTGCAATGACAGCAACTATTGTAACAAAGAGAGAGAGGCATACATACATACAAATGCACAAGTAAATTCGCTGGGTATTTGTGAGTTTGTGTGAAAAGTGTTTGGCGACTGAGGTTGTTGACGCACGTGGCCGCCGAAAGCTCCCCAATGGTGTGACAAGGCCGAAAAGAGTCTGAGGGGCAGCCTAAATAAAGGGGTTAAAGGAGTGTTGCGCTACTCTTGTTTAGACGACGATTACTAAACAGCCGGCCAGCCCGGGTGCTTGTCTGTTCGCCTTTCGGCCTACCGCGTGCCGAGCTGCCCACTCGGTCTGGCTGCAATGTGACAACCTGGTTAAGGGGGTTGTGCTATTGAGATTAGTTTTAAGATCAGAATTATTGTGTGCCATACGCATGCCGTATCAGCACACACACTTTTCTAACACAGCCAAAACTGCAAGGTCTATGATTACGGCTGACAGTGGGCAAGTCTTATGATTACTTCAATATATTAAATACATATGTCTACGCAACCCCAAAGGAATTTTACTATCGGTGAAATAAAATATCTCTTCAAATTTCCAGTTTTGGAAACTCTTTGAAGAAAAACCGAGATTTTTTGCGAAAGGAATTCTCCCTATATTTGACAAACTGAAATGTTGTCATACAATTTGCGCATCTGGTATAGCATGTTCGATTCGCCACCTTTCAATGAATTGGCGAATGAAAGTATGTTATTTTTATACATTTTAATGAAACAAATATAGTACAAAAGATTCCTTACTAGGACTTGATTCCGATCATTCATGATATGGCAGCTACATAACGGGTGATCCCACTAGAGGCACTTTTGTCAATAGTATTTTTTTGACATATGTATCTCGCTTGAGTCGTGTCAAAGAACGTGTTTCGCGCGCTTCACTGAACTTATGATCGACATAATCGGCCTACTGAACGTACTATTCGCAAACACCGTCACCTATCTTCAGACCCAGCATTAATTGTGGGGTAATATTCGACCGAATAGACCACGTTCAGCACGCGGTGAAGAAAATATAGCAGCCGCATCTCAGAATGGTGTATGGAACGACTTTGCGCATTTTACGTCGTGATCTAAAATTTGATAACGTACAAAATACAACGACATCGCTTCACTCTACAAGCTCTTGAAATGTTCCAAGAAGATCAGACGTTTTCGAACCAAATTTTGTTCAGCGATGAAGCCCATTTCTGGTTCTATGGGTATTTAAACAAGCGAAATTGCCGTATTTAGGATGAAGATCACCCTGAAGAGATTCAAGAGCTATCATTTGATATAGAAAAACAACGATTTGGTGTGGTGTGTGGACGGATGGAATCAACGGTTCATAGTTCTTCAAAAATTATGCCGGTAAAAACGTAACCGTCAATAGCGACCGTTATCGCACCATGATAACCGACTATTTGATGCCTGAAATTGAAGCTCGTGATCTCAGCGACATTTGGTTTTCAACAAGACTTCCCACACATCGCATAAGTCAATGGATTGATTGAGAGAACGCTTCGGTGAGCAGATAGTTTCACATTTTGGTTTTGATATTTAAAGTCTAAAGTCTACTTATGTCTCAATTCATGCCTTGAAGCAAAGCATCTTGCGTGTCATTCGCCAGTTACCAGTCGAAATGCTCGCACGAGTCACCGAAAATTGAACTCAACGGATGAACAATCTGAGAGCGTTCTTTCGAATGATAATAAACATTCCCCACTAAATTTGAAGTTTCTGTTTTTTTCCTTAAAAAATTAGAGAACCTCGAAATGGAAATTATAAGCTATACTGACTGATTTTCATCCGACGAGTCCTTTTGGTTGTTAAGAACACCGTTGGAAACTTAATATATCATGTTTAGGGTATAAAAATTGTGGCGACAACTTTGTACTAAGTGAAAACTTACACACTGTGCCGCTCAAAATACAAAGTACATACTTGTTAAAGCATGCATTTTTGCCGCTTCGTAGATTCGTTGGCAACTCTACTAATTTTTCACATGACAAATTATATGAGGAGCACTACAACTCAACACAACTACAACGCGGCGGCAACAACGGAACAACAAGAACTGTAGAAATAGGAAAAGCAGCAACTGCAACGGTTATAACAATAGCAACAAAAAAAGCAGCAACAATGTTTTCAAATAGAAAATAATAACAACAATGACGAAAAGAGATCTGCGCACAAAACGAGTTGCGGCAAAAAAGAAACTACACGCAACAAACAAAAACTTATAATATGTAATGCGAGTGCAGCGGCAGAGCAAAGAATTCAACTAACAGTAGTCGGTCATGAGACGACATCGTTTCCCCTAAGATCCCTAACCGTCACCCCACAATAATCATTGTCATCTGTGCTGTTGTTGTGGCACATATTCATCTTAGTTTATTATACTTTACATCGGATTCTACTGGTTAGGCTGCTTTTGAGACCTAATGCTATAGTTTCAGTGGGGCACACACAACACGAAAGGGTTGCAACGGATAAATAGAGTCAAAGGCGAAGAAGCAACACGCCGCATTTTCGATTCGCTCGTATAATTTCATAATTTAGGACCCGGTCACGCCCACCCCCGCCACCGGTGTCTTCCGCTTCATCATACTTTATGGTCATTGCGATGACAGTGGCGCTGATATCAAGTATGCCCTAACGTTGCCTCAGCTTACGACGCAGAGCAACACACGGCCGTCTACGCAATGAGCGTCAAGCAAGGAAAAACGAGGCGAAGATATTTATTTATGGTAGTTACGAAAGAAGCGAAGTAGAGTTACCAAACGAGTAGTAGGCATGAAAAGAGTCAACCAAATTGGTGCAGAGCTTGAGTGCAGTCGTGGGTGGGTGGCACTAGGTGCAGGTGACTGTAGCGCCGTTAGAGTTCCTTGGCCGTTAGGCTTCAACTGCGTTTCTACTGCTTGTCGTATCCATGACAGCGCGAAGATATTAAATGTTTGAATGTACTTATGAACGGTTTGCTGGTCCGAGTTCAAAAGTTTTTGCTTTTTCACTTTTCCCCTTCGCCTCTAACTTATTATTCGCTGTCGCCGTAGACGCTGACTAGATTTAATCGTGCGGAAAGCTTCAACTATGCTATACTTGTGCACTCTAGGAAACTAGTACTTGTACTGAACTTTTTCACTGCATATGTACATACTACATACAGTGGGTTCAAAAATAACGGGTTTCCTTTGCGCACTCTATTCGCTATTAACTTATGAGTACATTCGTAACGTTGAGTTTGGTGAGGATAACCCCGACTTCAAATTTTGTCTGAGCCTGGGTTTTCTGCATAAGGAGCATGGGCCTTTGAATGCATTTTTGCATCAGAGGCACCTATCTGACAGCTCGGTCGGTTTTTTGGGGCGGGGGATTGGGTGCAAAAACTGGCAGAATGAACGATGTACTCGGACGTTAGGGATCTGGGTAGTATGGGAATTAGCTGGACTGATGGACGATCAGATGTTAGTGGTGTGACCTCCACTAGTCCATTACTACAAGAAGGCAATAATCCGAAACATAGGATCAGACTCTGTAATCAATGGAAACAAGAAAAATATATTGTTACTTTAGATCTGCCATAACAATCACCAGACGCCAAACTTGTAAAGTCAAAATATCAAGAAAACATTTAACCTCTACCAAACATTCCATTCGGCTACTGCAGCATACCTGGAGATCCATACCTGTGGAATACGCGGAAAATTCAGTTGCAAGTTGCAATCAAATATATCAAGCAATAAAACACAACGCGGAAGATTGGAGCAAGTACTGAATAAACGTCTCCTTTTTGTTTTATTGGCGTAGACACCGTTTACGCAGTTCCAGCCAAGATAACAACAGCGCGCCAATCGTTCTTCCTTTTCGCTGTTTGCCGCCAATTAGAGATTTCAAGTGTAGCCAGATTCTTCTCAGCTTGGTCTTTTCAACGGAGTAGAGGTCGTTCTTTTCCTCTGCTTCCCCTAACGGACATTGCGTCGAATACTCTCAGGGCTTGAGTGTTTTCATACATTCGGACGGATGACGCTAGCTTGGTCGCTGTCTCTTAATTTCCTGAACTATGTCAATGATGTCGTATATCTCTCACAGCTCATCGTTCCACCGACTGCGGTACTCGCTGCTGCCATTGCGCAAAGACCATAAATCTTCCGCAGAACCCTACTCTCGAAAACTGGTAACGGCAACTCATCAGAGGTTGCCATCGTGCTTCTACACCATACAGCAGAACAGGGATTATGAATGATCTGTAGAGTTTGGTCTCTCTTCGCCGAGAGAGGACTTTGTTTCTCTATTTTGAATTGAATAAACGTCAACTATAACAAATTCAAGGTAAACCGTATTTTTTGAACACACTGTACATATTGATAATGCAATTCTTTTTATTGCTTGCAAATTCATACATTTTTACATATACTTCTATAAAATTGTGTACGTATTCCAATTAGGTTTGTACATTTTCCAAAGCTGTCAATTCTACACCCCCCACTATTCTCACTCTCCAAAGCACTTCGACACACTTCACTTGCATTATTGTTGCATGCCGCTGCATCGTCTCAGGCGTATTGCCTCTTAGCGCTAAGCGCTGTTGTTGCACACTATGAAAACGCCAAAAATTTGCATGCCACACTATTAAATTATTGCCAGCGCTTTGTTGCAGCAACGCAATAACGACAAAAACAGCAACAACAACACGTCAAAGCGATGATAGCATTGATAGAAGAGGCACAGCGTCTAGTTAAGTCTATATGTATGTATGTAGGCCGGTGAAAAAGGTTTTGTCCAAAGATTGTGGTGAAATTGAAAGAGGACCACTGTGGCATAGCGCTTGAAATTTATCGCACTTCAGCAAATTAACAGCGATGAAGCGACTTGCAGCAAATAAGTTGTGTGTTCAACGCGGATGGGTATTACTATGACTTCATAGGAATCAATAAGAACAGTTTGCCATTTATTTTACTATTTACAGTGTGTTTCATCGTTTAATCGTTCAATCGTGAGTTGGAACCCAAATAAAGCAGCGTTCAAAATAATAGACTAATAGATAGATAAATAAATTAGCATTATCACCAACAACAATGTCAGGCTCGAAATCCAACGCAGAATAACTCTTGCCAACAAGTGCTTCTTCGGACTCCGTAGGCAATTGAGAAGTAAAGTCCTCTCTCGACGAACAAATAGCAAATTCTATAAGTCACCCTTTATGCCCGTCTTGCTATATGGAGCAGCGGCATGGTCGATGACAACATTTGATAAGTCGGCGTTACGAGATTTCCAGAGAAAGGTTCTGCGGAACATTTATGGAACGAGGAGCTGTACGACGACATTGACGAATTAAGTGACGACGGCTACGCTGGCTAGGTCATGTCGTCCGAATGTATAAAAAACTCCCGCTCTGAGAGTATTCGACTCGAAACGCTGGAAGATTTCGATAATGTTTAACTTATGTATGCCCGAACTTCAGTTTACTGAACCCAAAATACTAACACGATGTTGCAACACCAAAAAGGAAACGTCAGAGACCCGAGTACGAGTATAGAAATAATTAGCGTGACGAGCAGTGTTAATTTAGTCATGTCCGTTTGCCTATCCGTCTGAAAAACCGCGATCTATATGACTAGAATTTGAGATATCGATTTGAAATTTTCACACGTCCTTTTCTCCCTAAAAAGCTACTCATTTGTCAGCACCACAAGGTTTTTTAAGCTTCGGTATATAAAGGGTTTGAGGTTCCTAACTTTTTTAAAGAAAAAACACCGAAACTTCAAATTTATTGGGTAACGTTTATTATCATTCGAAAGAACATCCGTTGAGTATAATTTTCGATAACTCGTTGGAGTATTTTGACAATAAATCCATTGATTGATGCAATGTGTGGAAAGTTGTGCAGGCTTGCTGAAACCAAATGTCGCCGGGATCACGAGCTTCAATTTCTTGGCACGATAACGGTCGCCTCACTGGCATCAATTTTGAAGAAATATAGGCCGATGATTTCACCCGCCCACAAACCACACCAAATCGTTGCTTTTTCTGGATGAAATGACAGCTCTTGAATCTCTTCAGGTGGTTCTACGTCCTAATTGTTTTCATCACTGAACAAAATTCCGAAAACGTCGGATTGGAACTTTTCAACAACCCATAGAGTTAAGCGATTTCGCCTGAAAAGGTCGAGTGGCTTCAGTTCTTGCACAAGCTTTCAATTTAAGATCTGGGCGTATAGCGCGCCAAGTCGTTCCATACGTTAGTAAAAGTTGCTGTGAACGGATCCAAATCGACTCTCCACGGTCTTCGTGTACACTCTCAATGCATCCAGGATGTGGTCTATTCAAGCGAATATTATTAAATAATGAACGCTGGGACTCAAGATGTTGCCAATAGAACGCTCAGTAGGGCAATTAATAGCTAAGAAGTAGGACAAATAACTCAAATTTGCAAAAATTAGAATTAAAATCATGATAATCTCTCGCATAGGAAAGATTCATCTTAGTTCAAAAATTGTTTTACAAGATTTAAACAGTAAGGGTTTAAACTGCCTCGGTAAATAAGCCAGGATAATAGACCCGATGTAACTGGTGCGAAGACACTAAAAGTGGATTTTCAGTGTAACTTTTCTTTCCTAGAACTCCGCTTACAATATTAAGAAGTCTATATGAAATTGGAATTTGTGGTCCGAATTTAGAAACTTCAATTTTTTCTCATGCTCAATTGGAGACTTATTCCATAAGTTTATCAAGCGAATAGGCAATAATCAATGCCAAATTTCCTGAAGATATCTCGTAAAATAAAAAAAGCTTTCCATACAAGCACTTTATTCCAACTGTTCAGTTTGTATGACAGCTGGTACAGTGGACCTGCGCAAAATTTCAGATGGATCTGTCAAAATCTGAGGGACTAGTTCGGGTGTAAACAGACAGACAGTTGGACAGACATTTACATACATATATCTCAAATACAGGTGTATTACTTATTTTCTTACTTTTTCAACGTAATATATATCTTCCGTTTTTCTTTAGGTCTCCACAATTTGCAAATCCACAACCCATTTAGAAAACCGTTAGTTCTGCATCATTATACTATTTCATTACTCTAATCATTATTGCAACTATCTGTGCGTATACAATTGCTTCAGTTGTTGTTGCATTGTAAATAGCTCTGATTGCCACCGACTATCTGCCTGCTTGGCTGCTCAACTATTTCGCTTTGATGGCATCTCTCGCTTGGCGGGGTGGTGAGATGCGGCGAGGTGAATCTTTATTGTCAGCACAAAAAGAAATATTAGTACACGATTTTATGTGTCGATACACATACATATGTACATATGCATGTACAGGCTTATTACGCGGAGTAACTTTGGGAAACTTTGCTTGGCGAACATCAGAGGGAAAATTTGCATTTGCTTTACAGGCCCAAGAAAAAACCTTCATTTAATATGCAATTGTTGTAAAGTATGCAAGTAGCGATGTAAATCTGTTTCGCCATTTGTTGGAGATACTTTTGCGAATGCCTTGAACCGTAGAATAACGAGTTTCAATTTGAACAAATGAATCGATATAGATGTGTAGACATGTATGTATATTTAATTGCCTAACGTCTGGCTATTGATTTCTACGCTCTCGAGATAGGGGAATAGATATTTCTCTAACAACACAGTATGATTTTGAATTTCATACTGGACCTCTAACTATGTTCAAAATTTGAATGATGCCCAAACTTGGCGGCCAAGAAGGAATCAAGGCAATTTTTGATACCCTCTTCTAATGTAAACCGTTTTCAGTGAGGGGGTTCTTCAACGACTGGAATAAATGGTCGGAAGCGGTAAAGTCTGTGCTATAAGGCTGCTAATTCAAAATTTCGCAGCCGCTGTTTTCAAAATAGTTTTCAACCGGCATTGCAACAAGGGGCCGAATCCGTATGACGCCCAGTTTCCTTGCTTCTCAGTATATACGGCTACCTTTTAACAATTTAATTGACAACAATCTTCATTGGGTAATGCTTCTAGTTACTCATATTTTCTTGTAATCAGTCGGTTAATAGATATATAATATATGATAACGATCACGACCAACTGAGAGTTTGAGCCTGGAACGTGAGTATGTGAATGAGAAAGATTGCCAGCTTCTTCAGTCCTTCGAGAAAAAATTTCACGGAAAAGAGACTACAGACAGTAACATTAAAAATAGTTTTTTAGTTTAAAACGAGAATGATGTAGATTTAAAAAAAGATAATTTACTACTTTAAAAAGAGACTACCATCGGTCTTTTTGTTGCTGGACCACTCTATGATACAGGAAATATTCATAAAAAAATAAAAATGTAGCGAACTTGATTTGAAATTGTCAAAAATGAAATGGCTAATTGGTCGAAGGTCATACACAATCAATTACTTCTTAATAAACAATAGTCAAGGCGGTGTGGCCATATGGTGCGCAACTGAGGGGATGTGCCAATGTGCAGTATTAATATTATGCAGCGTTTTTAAAACAAGGTGCTTCTCTTGGCACTCTCTTATAAGGAGTCAGGCACATGGCCACTACAAAAGGCTTATGCATATGTGAACAAGGAGGCGATAAATCTTCTCTTAGACACATTCCTCTCTAGATTATGTCAAAAAAATTATTCATTTCTGTGTAATTTGTTTTTAAGTTATTCAAATCAAACTGCTTGTTAGTTTTTGAAACCAGTTGTAGGGATTTTAAACATTGTTAAATTGTTTGTAATAAAACAAAAAAAAAATATTGGTATATCTCCATTTTGCAACGATATTTTGTAGTAACTACAAAGTCAACTATCTATTGTAATACCCTATGTTTAGTTTAGATAAGTTAATGAGGATTGCACCGCTATTGTGCCCTCTCCTAAGTCACAACGACTCACATAGCCGCAGAAAATTGATAAATCCCAATATACCGCTAGATGTTATTGATGCATCTATTGGAAACATGAAACGTGCAGTCAATAAGCAGGTGTTTCGGAGTTTCAATGAGCTTACAATGGCCAGTGTAGAAAGCGACAAGCACCCTTAGTTTTTCTCTTGGGAGGTTGATTATATATTTAAACCTTTTAAGTTTGAAACCACCCATTAGCAACATGGTATGGCGCATGCCTAGGAGTTGTTGGCAATGCTTCTCCCTACCCACTGTTTCATACAGCAGTAGCTCTTTTGTGGCGTGAGGACCAACCGCAATGATAGGTTTCGGTCCTACCATGTTGGTGGACGCTGCTCATCAGCCAGTTCATTCCCGGCTATACCTTTGTGACCTAGCCATGGATAAATTGGTCAGAATCTCTTTTCTTCCTCTCTCGCTTGTCAGCTGCCAGCGGACCCTGACCTTTTTTCTGAGCTGGCAACAAAACACAATCAGGGTCCCGTCAACCAGCAGTTAGTGAAAAAGGCGGGATGCCAGAAGAATAGCGCTAAAACGAGCTGCCAAAATTAGTGCGTTGCTGAAATTCTGCAACATTAGATGTCGGTTGTTTGTAAAAATATTTATGTATATATATGGGTGATATAGGCTTACTAGGGAACCGAGCACCCAAAAATAATATGATTCACGCGCTATTCGCATACCTCAATGGTTGTGCGGAAACTGCAAAATACCCAAAAGTTGTTTATAAAATGCCCAATTTAATATTTGTCAGCAGTGGCATCATTGGCAAATGTTATAAAAAATGCGAGCTTTTACAGCTCTCTCTCGAACCAAAGAGATTCCTATCAAGTTATCTATGACCTAGCACCCAGATAAGGTGCACTTGGTAACGATATGATAGACTGTTCAATCATTCTATGCACTCCTACATCAATAGCGATTTGATCTCGTACGCAGAGATCGCTTTGAGTGCCGCTTGACTATCGCTTAGTATAGCTAGACTAGACTATCGTGGTGTATAGCAACCCTTGGCTTGCAGCCCCAGCATTTACCAGATAGCTGATTGCACACCATAAATGCATTCGTAGTTTTGACCATGTTCAGATCAAAATGATGCTTCCACCGCAGAGTGGAATCCAGTATGAGGCCAAGATATGACGATATGGATGAGGCGATGGTCGTCTTCAAGAGGTTCAATCCAATACCTCTGCACCATAACTTTACTAGACCTAGTCCTCTTTTTACGATATTGCAGAGAGTATCCTCAAATTTTGCTCTTACTATGATAACAATTTCGTCAATGTGTCCTTGACATAGTATTTTATAGTATAGTAAGCAACACAAGTAGTACGTCCACGACAAGGCTCCACAACAAAGGGGATTTCAATCCTCGCAGTGGGAGCCTCTTGTAGTGCCGAGGTGAATATTCAAAGTTGGCTTCTTACTGTATAATCTCCTGATCCTGATCCTGATCCCTAATATATAAATAAAAATCGTCTATAGCTTCTTAAATACCACAAAAATGGCGATATGCGCAAAGGTTTCAAGCGATTTTCATTATAAATATAGCACCTGCCTCCATATGTGGCCGCAGCAATATGGCAGGTGCAAGTGCTTAAACACATACATGCACACATTTGCATATTACAAGAAATAGCATATGACAGCGGAAGACAAAACAACAGAAAGAAGCAAACGACCATTCGATGCCAGAAAAAGATAGAAATGTATTTCTTTGAAATTCGCGCAAACGAAATGAGCCGCCAGTTCCACAGCCCACCACGGCGGCAAACTTTTATTGCGGTATTCCAACGCGGCAAAGACAAAAAAGCCGATTCAAAAGCACTGCAAAAGAAATGATAAATGCATAAATCTTGAATTAATTCAAAATGCATTTGATGGCGATAACACTAAGAGTGGCCAAAGCAACACACACAAGCACACGCGTGCGGCCACACGTTCATTCACTGCAAAGCACACCAGCACAACACACATACATATGTGTAAATGTATGCGTGTGAGTTTATTGAATGCTGCTCCATTGAGAAATTCTCCGCTGCGTCCCACAGGGCTGATGCGCCTGAATGCGTGCCACGACTGCGCGCAGTCATTCATACACACACCGGCACATAGCGAGCATGTGTCTCAAGCTGAATAGAACCTGCATGCCACAAACCATAGTGCTTTCAGTAACGAACGCATTTGGACCAAGCAATTTGGGGACACATGGCATGCACACTTACATACGAACACATAAAGACATAAAGTGCATGTTCGTACATACATAAGTACATACACACGCAAGTTCGCTAATAGAAGAACGTTGTCGCCTGCTTCCTCACCTTACACGCCGCTTACTTCCTTGCTTTCATTTAGCTGGCTGTTGGGCTGCTACCCATTGGCTCAACCACTCGTCTGCATTCAGTCCCTGCACTAACTATCGGTCGGCAATTCGTCTGTCGTCCGTCGTCTGTCGTCCGAGTAGCAATCAACAATGCTGCCGAGATTTAGTTGCCGCCAGAATGGAGTGAGAGCGATCGGGAGAAAATTTCTAAATAAATAATGCCCAGCTATTAATACAATTCACTTTGCATATTTATTTTTAGTGGCAACTTGCCGTTTTCATTTATTTATCTCTCGTGTTTTTTCTTGTTTTTTTTTTTTGCACAAAAGTAACCACACAGCAAGGAGAAAACGAATTTCGCCAAGCAAGTGAATCGTTTAAATCCAACAACAATAAAGCAATATTCTGTAAAGTATTTTTAGTATTTTGTAGGGTGCAACAGCATCGGCAATTATCCAAAGCGCGCCGCTTTTGACACGCGTGCGACGCGAGCAGCGATGCGACGCGCGGACAAAGTTGATGGGCTGCCCAGACTCATGTAGGAGCACATAAATGCATGCATGTATTAGTACATTCACTATGGGAATTCACTTTTATATACTTTTAAATGTTTTATAGACTGCATCGGCTGCTGCATTAGTTCAGACTCGCCACATATGATTTTCTGCGCGAATCGAGGATGTTTAATTCAATGAATTTGGACATACCTGGCAAGCGATCACGCGAATAATGAAAGTATAGAACGTACATTACTTTTTTACAAGACTCTAACGAACTGAGTGTTGTAGTTTTGTTCACTAAACTTTGGTTTGGAACACGATAAATATACTATGAAAACTACCTCTCCTCCCGTCGAATCAGGTAAGAGATTAGTTAAATTAAATACGGATTTTTTGAGGAAAAAGTTATTAAAAACCTTCCCTTTACGGCTGCGTGTTTTATGACACAAAAGGCTATAAAAGGATACTTTTCTTGATTTTGATCGGTCAGTTTGTATGGATAATATTTGTGCTTCAATATAAAAAATATCTTCGGAGATTGTACCCTTGCTTTTGACAATAATTCGTGACAAAAAGTGACAGCAGCTTTTGGTCATCGGTCGTAAAATGCATTTTGAACAAAGAGCAAATATTAAATTATACCCTGAACAGGGTATATTAAGTTTGTCACGAAGTTTGTAACACCCAGAAGGAATCGTTGGAGACTCTATAAAGTATATATATAAATGATCAGTTTGTCGAGCTGAGTCGATTTAGCCATGTCCGTCTGTCTGTCTGTATATATACGAACTAGTCCCTCAGTTTTTAAGATATCGTTTTGAAATTTCGCAAACCTCATTTTCTCTTCAAGAAGCTGCTCATTTGTCGGAACGGCCGATATCGGACCACTGTAACATATAGCTGCCATACAAACTGAACGATCGGAATCAAATGCTTGTATGGACAACTTTCACAATTGACAAGATATATACACGAAATTTGGTCTATATTATTTTCTAAAGCAAAAACGTAATCTCCGAAAAAATTGTTCAGATCGGTTAACTATAGCATATAGCTTCCATATAATCTGAACACATAGTTACTAACAGAAATGCACCTGTGAAGGGTATTTAACTTCGGTGCAACCGAAGTTAACGTTTTTTCTTGTTTTTAAACTTGGGAAAGCGTTTACTGAAACATTTCAAGTGATGAAAAAAGTTTATGGTGATCAGTGCCTATCCCGTAGTAATGTGCATGAGTGGTTTAAGCGATTCCAAGAAGGTCGTGAGTACCTCTGTGATGATCAGAAGTCACCGAAAAAAAATCGTCTTCAGAAGTTAAAAATAAAGACGATGCTGATTTGTTTTTACGATTCCGAGGGTATTGTACACCGATAGTGCGTCCCACCTGGCCAAACGATTAATGCTGTGTTTTACCTTGGTGTTATGAAGCGTCTTTTGTCACGCATTCGTCGTGATCGACCACAATACCGTGAGGCAGGGTCCTGGCGCCTGTTGCACGATAATGCGCCGTGTCATCGGTCGACGCTTGTCACTCATTTTTTGACAAAAAACTCCATATTAACCATTAATCACTCACCCTACTCACTTGATCTGGCACCCTGTGATTTTTACCTATTTGGAAAACTTCATTTGCCCTTGAAAGGACACTGGTTTCAGACATTTCAGCTATCCAAAAGGCGACGACCGATATTCTCAAGAGCATTCCGAAAAATGACCTTAAACACTCATTTGAAATGCTAATTGACCGGGCTAAACGCTGTATCGAAGCACAAGGAAACTACTTTGATGTATATTTATGAAATTCAAAGAGAGTTTTTCTGCATTAATTGGCTGTATTTGTGCCAGTAATGGTTGTGATTGGGTCAATATTTTTATTATATACCTATCACCGTGTTTTCCGACTTTCTAATTGACTTTAAACAGTTTATTTCGGGGAATTCCCTGCCGAAAATAGTCGTCACTGTTTTGGTTAACGCACGCCTTCGACGAAATGTGAGTATGGGAAGCCTACAATGTGGAGTTCTCTTCTGTGGGTTCTGGACCTGCTTAAAACATTTGACGATCGTAGCCGCCGGGTTATTGCCTATGCAGACGATGTAGCACTAATGGCAAAATGAAAGTTCCTGAGTACCGTGTACGAGTTGATGCAAGGTTATCTCAGCGTCGTAACAAATTGGGCAGTCAGAAGTGGTATCACCATCAATCCAAATAAAACCAAGATAGTTTTATTTACGAGAAGATAAAAAGATACCGGTGGCACCGCTGCCGTAATGGGAGCAACCGCCGGATAGAATGAAATATCTAACGCCCATTTTGGATAGGAAGCTATTATGGAAGCCCAATATCGAAGAGAGAGCAAAAAAAAACATCGATTGCCTTATACTACTATAGAAGGAGCATTGGCAAAAGGTGCGGTCTCTCACCGAAAGTGGTCCTCTGGTTCTAAGACACCATAGTCATAGTGTTCTATGGAGTATTCATGAAGAGCTCTAGAAAAGACCACACACCGCTATACGTCGAACGGGTGCCGGTTAGTACTCCCATATCCTCTTATGTTCTTTTACTAGATAGCTGGGCATCGCAGGAGCTTGGCCAGCGCTGAGACACCACCTGGATCGAACGCAAGAGATCTAGTGATCAGTAGAGCTAGCCTCTCCCTATTTATGGGGGTTTTAACCGGCCATTGTTCCATTGACGTCCATGCTGTAAGGCTGGGAATCTTACCAGATACAAACTGCAGAAGCTGTATGGAAGAAGATGAGATGGAAACAACTCAACACATCCTTCTTGACTCTCTCGCGTTTGATTTGGGACACTTGGCAGCCAAACCTTCAGACATCCCACGGAACTGACGGAAATGGAAATTAATCTCGTCAAAGAATGTTCCTTCGAATGATAATAAACATTTCTCATTAAATTTGAAGTTTATGTTTCTCTTCTTTAAAAAAGTAAGGAACCTCAAAATGGATCGCCCTTTATGACCTATTGTTTAAATTAGATAATAAGATTATTGTGATCCATTCATAATTTCGTGAAATGAGAAGTATTTAATTATTTCGCATTTCTTTAATAAAAAGTTTTACCAAATCCTAAAAATATACCCCCGGCATTGATCTTTGAAATTTAAAAGCGTATAAAATATTCGGTTTTGCATAGTTTTACTTACCCTGGATCATTTGGCACCTCTGACGGTGAACCGGTACTCATATCTTGCGATTGACTCACTAACTCCATTTTCATATCCATTTTTGGTATAACGTCGATCGCCTTTTTGGTATCTAAAAATTCCGTTGATCGCGTTGACACGATGAATTTATCGGCTTATTTCCAATTAGCCCTGTTGAGGTATGCACGTCTAGTTGGCGGTTAACTACAAACACTATGTCTAAGGATATAACTATGGCTATGACTAAGAGACACTGACACCTTTCTCAAGAGCATAGGAAAGCTCTCGCATGCATTATCTCAGGCAACAAGGTAAGATCTTGCGTCGCTTTCAATTCTAACGCTATATATTAACATGGATGGGCGTAGATTACATTGACGGCAACGCGAATAACTCAATCCAATTCCGACTGCACAACGATAGATTACTAAACTGCGCACTACTACAACGCTCGTCGTAGTCTAATCGATACATGTGTATATATGCACATACATAGCCACGAATATGTAATTATTAAGGCTGCGCGCACGACTCTACTGGACTTGATTTAGTCAAACTTAGACCACATCCTGGTTCGAGTAGCTTGCCAAGATGTTGTTGTAGCACGAATTTAATTGCACGATTAATTATTATTTAGCATTTGATTTAGATTTCACTTTATGCACTTCAATCACTTTATTTTTATTCTACTACTTTACCACTTATATCAACTAGTTCATATCATAAATATTCCAATGAACCACCATCAAACACCGCCGCGTGCTCGCTATAAACTACAAGTTCGAATACCCGTCGGAGGAGCTATATCTCTTGTAAGAATTATGTACATGTGTATGTAGGTATGTAGTATATATTGCACACAGCTATATTCATTGCACTTACAACAATAATAATGTTAAATTCATATTGAGAAATCAGAAATCACTTCAGTTTGAGTTCGTTTGTCTGCATTACTTGCAAAGTTAATAGGCAAACACTGTGTCCGTGGATCACTGTATTGGTAGAATCTATTGGCAGGAAATATTAAATCCACAACAATGGCAATTACTCAGAAACAATGGCGCAAAGAATCGACTGAATTTACTTTTCACATTTCAAGTTTTCAGCAAGTTATGGATCATGAGCTGATTGTAAACAGTCTAAAAAGTAATACCTACGAGTATGTAGCTACGGGCCTATATAGCAGGTATATCGTTGTCTGTACTAATATTATCAGTATGAATTGAACAGGCTCCGAAACTAGCTCAACAAGCTACACTCTCTGCACTGAATATAGGCTATATATGTCTAAAAAAAATTAGATGGCCGTACTAAATCACCTATATCGAACACAAAGTGTAAAGTAGGTAGGTACAGTGGCTATCTAACGTTGCCCCTAGGTCTTTGTGATACCAACAGGTTCAAGGTTCCTTCATTCTATTGCCTGCTCTCAGAACCACTCATTCTTCTGATGAAGTTCATCAGTACGAAAACTTCATCTGTGCAACTTTCCAGTTGTCATCAAAAAACCCTTACAGATATTCAATAGTCATCTACCTACAAACAGCTTCTACAATAGTCGTTAAATGGTAGTCCTAGTCTAGTTTTGAATTTGTCAGTACTCCTAATAGAGTTCTTATATCATTCCTTTTAAATTTGATTGTGCGGCTCATATTCCATTCATGCCACATTTCCCTGCTTTCTGAGCAAGTCAGGAATTGTTTTCACCGAGACTCGGCTATGTATGTATATAATATATTTGTCAATTAAAAACCTGCATGTAGCCAGAGGCATATACAATTAAAATCCTTCTTTTCCGTATTCTAATAGTAGGTTGGTGTCTATTCTGGCTAGAACCTATTGCAGATTTATCGTTAGATCCACTGAGATGGCATTCAAGGCAATCTTTTAAATAATAACTTAGGTAAAACCGCCTAGCTATATATGAATGTATAAATATTTTCTTTGTTATGATCATACTCTTTGTCAAAACAAGAACGCTTTCCTCAATTGCTGTGATACCCGCTTGAAAGACACTACAGTGGTCTGGTACGCATAAGGCGATTTTAATATTAAATTTTAGGCACCACCTCCCACTCGTTTATCTAGTTAGAAACTATCCATATAGATGGTTATCACTGCGGTCTTCATTGAAAATCTGAAACATGCGTTGATTGAGAGCTTCCGACAAAAGACGCCCTCTCCAACCTTTCCCTTAAGCTTCGATCCACCCGTGAAATAGCTCATAGGGTCTCTTCTCCAGCGACTCTGCGCCACACACAACACTCTCGGAAGTATGCGCGCGGAGAACGTGCCGCTATGAGTCAGTTTCACATATTCTCAGGAATGCAGTCGACGTGAGAGAGGATTTTGGAATATTCCTCTCGCGTACACTTACTTAATATGGCTAGTTCCTTGGAATCTGATAGGATGTTCTACATAGTGCACCACTGATAGCTATGAGAGCCGTTCAAAGTCCATATTTCATCTCAAAACCTCATACACTTTTTTATATAATTCGGGGCTTCTATGTATAACATTTACAATAACTTAGTCGAACCTCAAACTCTTAAAACACTTTTATGGTAGAAACTCTATTTTTTAGTGAAAATACACCGAGAATGGTTTTTATGTAGCACTGAATTTGGAATATTTCGTTACATAATTACATAAAGCCACATATTCTTATATAAAACATGTATATATGTACTTCGAAAACACAAATACCCGCGCACAAATTTCGACTCTGATCTATTCGTTTTGTGAATACTTCAGAGCACATATAATTCAGAAAAACTTTTTTAAGCACTTTCATACGAAACACGCACATTGAAAGCTTCCCTTGAGTACGCTTTACAAAACACTACTCGTATTTCGCGCTTTTCAGATCTATGCAACTGGTTAGATCGCCGCTACAGCAATCGAAAACACGTGACCGCAATTAGAGGTAATTTTGAACGTTTCTGTCGCAGTCACCGACAACGTCAAAGCTATACTTTTTCCGCTTCCAATAGCAACAGATATTGTGAATTAAATGATTTATATACACACATACATATGTATATGTATGTACTCGTATAGGGACTGAGATGACAACTAAGCTGCAGTACAGAGAATACTCTCACGGGGCATGCAATAATTTCAACAAATAAAATCAAATAAACAATGGCTACTACTTGTTGAAAGTCTTATAGGTAGGTCAGAAGTAGGCGGAGGGTTGGTAATAGCAGAAAATTTCACGATACATTGAATCTAACTTGCTGGCATTTTATTGAACTCGATCAGCATTGATTGATGGAAATCGAAAGCGAAAAGCGTAATGGAACAAAATGAAATCAATTGAGGAAGAGAGTAAAAATTCGTTGGACTCGGGTAGGCGCGTTTATTCGATACTCAATAGGGTGTACTATATAAGAAGTAAATAACAAAAAAAAATATTGCATATGAAGGACTGATTTGTATATAATGATGAAAATATGACTACTATATATATTATTACTACAGTTATGGCAACTTTGGAGCAGAAAACGAAGTGCCAAGTATTTTTCAGTAGACGGAAACACTTTTTAGAAATTATTGAAGTGACTGCTACTGGAAAAATATCGAAAAAAAGATCGTTGTATCAGTTTTTGGAATTTCTAGTATTACGAGGATTCTAGAATAAAACTAGGCTTATACGTTTTCACCCTAAGCTGCATTGCATTTGATATATATTTTTAATTAAAAAAAAAAAAAAAAAAAAAAAAAAAAAAAAAAAACGGAGAATCACCAAAAT
Source organism: Bactrocera zonata (assembly GCA_037783105.1). Classification (NCBI taxonomy): domain Eukaryota; kingdom Metazoa; phylum Arthropoda; class Insecta; order Diptera; family Tephritidae; genus Bactrocera; species Bactrocera zonata. Next base: position 56,089 of record JBAWJQ010001966.1, on the reverse strand, counting down.
ATCAACAATAGCTAAGATACCGACTGTCAATAATAACGAAGTCTGAAACTTGCTAATGTCAGTTGAAATAAAGTTAGTATGCCGCTAACCTTAGGACCTTATTGACAGATATTTTCTATTAAATTTCGTTCATAGAAGTATTCAAGAACGGCTCCCACTAACTTTCTATTGAGAGGCTCTTAGTGACACAGATTTTCTATTAAGTTTCGTTCATGACACTAACTTTTTATGAAGGGTCCTTATTGACATAGATTTTCTATTGAAGTTCGTTCATAGCAGTATCCGAGAACGGTTCATGACACTAACTTTGTACTGAGAGGCCCTTATTTGCACAGGTATTCTATTGAAAGGCGTCAGTTGTACTTAAATTTGGTTTCGTTTCATATAAACTCGCGTCTCTTGTTTCTATCTAAAGTCGCGCTCACAACCTTTGTGTATAAACAAACTATCCGCCGAGGCGCTGGAGATATCTAAGAAGACTCATGACTTTAACTTTCTATTGAGACACCCTTATTGACACAATTATTCTCTTGAAAGGCGTCCGTCGAATTAAAATTTGGTTTCGTTTTTATCCAAACTCGCGTCTTTTGTTTCTATCTAAAGCCGCGCACACAACCCACTATCGAAGTTTCGTTTAAACAATCTATCCGCCAAGCCGCTGGGACTAACTAAGAAGACCGGCGAATCCTGCAAGGTGTCGGAGTTATCTAAGAAGACCGCCGAATCCTACAAGGTGTCGGAGTTATCTGAGAAGACCGGCATATTCTTCAAGGTGTTGGAGCGCGCTGCTGTTTCTTTTCATTGCCATTTTTTTAACAAATGCACACACACAACCGTAAAGCTACAGAGAGTAACACGCTGTCTGCTTAAATTAAAGATTTTTTTGGACCCGCGCATTTTGGGTATGACCAAAGCACTATGTAATGCTGGGCATAAGTAGATATGTGGGTTTATAGGTAAATAGTTAAAATATTTTCATTCAAACATTTATGCCTTTTAATTGTTAAAATAACTTTGGGCGCACACGAAAATGCCGTTTTTGTTTTATTTCGTTTAGGATAAGGTGGCAAAGGCTTTCACATCCACGCTTTGGATTTTTCGTTGCACTATTTAGTAAATTGCATAAATTGCATGCCTGTGCGATTACGTTTTCTTGCTCGAAAATATTATTATTATCTATTTATTTTTTGCATAAATTCATTTTTTTAATAAATATGTAGCATTGCATCACAAAAACAAAAATTGCAAAAAAACAACACAAATTTGCAACTTTCGTTGTGTTATATTTGAAATATACATATGTATGTACACACGTTTGTTGTTTGTTTATTTGTAGTTGGCTCTGCGGTAGCGAAAACTATGTATTTTTTTTCTTATCGAAATTGTATTGGTATTGCGGGCGAGTGATTTGTGCGTTGGTTGCGGCAAACGTTTGCCTTTTGCATTCTACTTTAGCTATTCGACCAAGCTCCACCAAGCAAGCACTCGCGACAACTTCCTATGCGATACTGAAATCCAAACCGAGAAACTATCAGAACTCAGGCGGAATGGCAGAACGTATTTTGAACACACAAACGGCCGACAACGTCGCTGCTGTTTGAGCGTCAACGTGTGCAACAAAAACACTGCGCACAACAACAGCAATTAGCTAACAAGCCAGCAAACTACCAACAAGCGCACACACACACACATATATACATGTATATGCAACTGCATGCGCGTAGCAACGTAAGGCAGCAGCAACGTAAGCTAAGCGCCAAAAGTCGAACATCATGACAGTTGCCAGAGCTGTGTGTAGCCGGCAACACAAACGCTAACTAGTAATAGTTCCAACGACAAAACAAAAATTATATGCATACACGCGAGTATGCATATGTATAGTATGCTTGCAATGACAACTGCAACTGCGAGAATAAAGCTGCGCGCGAGCAAACTTCAGCACCCACATGCGCCCGACCGTTACCACCATCGCGCACCGCGCCAATCATCCCCCTCACACAGACACCGTCACCGTCCGTCGTCGCATCGCTGCCACTGGCGCTGTCGCTGCTTAGCTGCAGCCATTAGCTACCGGCGAGCGGTTGGCAGCGCTGAGATACTCCCGCTGCATTCGAGTGTGTTGGCAGTGGAGCACAAGCGAGTGCGCTGCACAACAGCTGATAACACAGCGGCTGAAGCAGAGCGCAGTGGGCAGAATTTACATTATTTACCGCTGCAGAAGTGCATAAACACATACATACGCACATGTACATATATAATCAGGCAAGTAAATAAGCTCATCTGGATGTAAGATAGTGTAGAACTTTATTTCAAACAGTTTGTGTTGGTGTTTGTTGTGTTATTGTTTACACAACTATCACTGATAAGACAGAAGTGCAGACATCGTTGCCGCTGTATCCACATGTCAAGAGAAATTGCATACTAAGCGCAGCAGAAGTAAGTTTGTATAAGTTGAGCAAAGAGAGCAGAGCTTTTAAGAGCGCGCGTCAGCTGTTCATAATTGCGGCTGTAAATGGAAACGGACTCGATTCGTACATCGTGATTGTTTTATAACAATTACGAACAGTACGTTATAGAAGTATTTTATAAATTTTAAACAAAATTGTTTTTAGTGGTATATGAGAACTGGTACAATACGTGAACCGATTTCACACTTATTTAAAAAAACACCCAGAAACTTCATATTTAATGGGAAGTGTTTATTATCATTCGAAAGAACATTATTTCACATTTATTTTTTGAAAATTATCTCTTTCAAATTTTGGCAGCGGCTACGTCTCAGATGGTCCATCCATTGAGTTCAAATTTTCGATGACTCGTTCGAACACTTCGACTGGTAACTGGCGAATGACTCCAAGGTCTGAATCGAAGCGGGATTGTCCGCATAGACTTTAGACTTTACATATCCCGACAAGAAAAAGTCTAACGATGTGATATCACACGATCTTGGTGGCCGATCGACCGGCTCAAAACGTGAAATTATCTGCTCACCGAAGTGTTATCTCAATAAATTCATCGATTGATGCGATGTGTGAGAAATTGCGCCATTTTGTTGAAACCAAATGTCGCCGATATCACTTGGCTTCAATTGAAGCCATCAAATAGTCGATTATTATGGCGCGATAACGGTCGTCATTGACGGTTACGTTCTCACCGGCATCATTTTGGAAGAAATATGGATCGATAATTCCACCGGCTCATAAACCACAACAAACCGTTGTTTTTTCTGGATGAACTGGCACCTCTTGTATCTTTTCAGGTTGCTTTCTGTCTGTTCTTCTTAGGGGTTTTTAAGAGCCCATAGAGCGAAGTGATGTCGCTTGGGTAGGTCGTGCGGCTTCAGTTCTTACACAAACTGTATTTTGTACGCTTTCAATTTAAGATGTCGTATTCACCATTAACACATTGATATTAGAAAGTTCGAAAAACTTTTAATTCGGTATGTGGCTATTGGGATAAATATACAAGTGATTTTATAAATTTTTAGTAAGAAGGGAACAGTGTAATTAGAAAAAGATTTTCTCCGGTTTTCAATTACATATCTCACGATCGACCACCATTTTCGATAAAAGCTCGACCAAAAATCGTATAAAATCGAGAACATTTTCCCGCAATTATTTTTTTACCACTTTCCACATGGATTAAGTCACCAACAGAATATAGATGAATTAATTCAATTTTTGACAATGAAGCTCCATCAAGGACTAGTGTTTATCGATGGTGTGGTGATTTGAATCGAGGTCGTAGATCACTCCTAGGCGAATTTCGGGACGATACTCCAAAATTAGTTGTTGTTCCGGAAACTATTGATGCTGTTCGCATACTGATATCTTATAACCGTCACATGATCTAGCGCCAGATTGAGGCAATTATAGACAATTATATATAATGGGACCAGCTTACATTCAATATTGCATGAACATCTGAATGTAGAAAAATTGTATTCACGTTGGATCCCACCCAATTTGTCAATCGCTCAAGAAATGATTCGTGTCGATTGGTCGAGAGAAACGTCGATGACATCGTGAAAGGCGGTGAATCGTGGATTTACGCGTATGAGCCCGAAAGTAAAGAGCAGTCGACTGTATAGGTGTTTCAAGATGTGCCGAACCTAACAAGCGTTGTTCGTGCGCGAAACCCTTCCGAGCAAATGGTTGCGTGATTTTTTTTTTTTTGGAGAAACTGGACTGGACCTCTGGAATAACGCAGAACAGTAAATTCTGAGTGGTATTCAACCATTTGTTCACCAGTTGTCTTTCAAGAAATCAGGAAAACCAAACACCGAAGACGGAAAACTTTTCACCAATACGAGCTCTCACACATCGACTGAAACAAAACTCTTCCGAGCAAATGGATTTTTGAGCACTCAATTCAGCGATTTCATGAGTCATTCTCAGCAGTCCTTACATAGGACCGAACCACTTCTTTTTTATTCCGTTTATATACCGTACAAAAGATAAACAAAGAGGTCAAAGGTTTTCGACACCAGAAGAGAGAGTTGATGCGTTCAGAACGTATGTTTTAGAGATACTTCAATCTGAATGAATTATATAGAAAATCGGCGTGGGTCCGATTTATCCCATTTTCACAGCTAAAGATTGGCTCGTACAACGCCTTTTCGTAGCATCTTGATTTTGAACTACTCTTATAATTACGTTCGTAATGTCTTTAACTATTTAATAAGTTATGACACTCTTAGTAGTTTTCAACATAACCGTTATATGAAGAGTGGGTAATACGCAAATGCCGCTCCCTAATGCTATCCATTGTTCCAATTCACAGTTTTGTATCTCAATATGGAGTACTTATAAGTTTGTGAGTTCCATAAGGATCTCTAGCCGTCACGTTTTACAAGCTCGCTTTGCAGCAGATGCGCAGAGGCAAGTAGCGTCTGCAATTTAGAAAGTTAAAACCTCTTTGAGGCTTTCACCCATTCCTAATGATCATTGGCTTGCAGCGCCAAGATTTTCCAACCAAGCATTTGCATACCGTAAGTGCTATAGTTACAACCGCATGTTTGTTCCATCGACAGGTGGAATCCATCTTGAAGCCTGGATATTTGACTTCGTTCTATATGAATATGCTGGGAAGATGCCATCCATTCTTGGAGTCATGCCCATTAAATTGAGTCCGTAGTTGAAAAGCTTATGAGCCGATATCCTGAGGTTAGAATGTTCACTGGATCACCAAGATCACTTTTATCACTTGGTCAGCAATCTTTCTAGGATCCCTACGTCCTACGTCCCTACGTCAGGTCCGGAGTCAGAAACTCTAAACTGCAGAAGAGTTTCGCAAGAGTACACAAGCTCTTGGCATTTCACTAAGTTGCAGATTGCTTTGTTATTGAAAGTTTTAAGGCCTCTAACATCTTCCCTTTTCCGACCAGTATGAAGTCGAGGTTATCTAACATGAATCTACTCGCGTATTATTTACTATATTCCTCCTTTCCGAATGTGCTTGTTCGACTCATCTTCAATGACGAGTATCAGTCCAACCGACTTATTGATGTTCTTGGATGGACGGAATATCTTCTCCTCTTTTCGTCCATAGGACAGGATCTTTCCAGTCCACCATTGAAGGCACATCTCGTCTCTTCGCTGATGCAGTCCATGAGCAACAGTTCCTACCAATAAAAGGAAAGGGAATGATTCCACCCCTCCTACAGACCTCTTCCATGATTCTATTGATAATAAACTGATTAAAGAAAAATATATATGTACTTTGTTGATTTAGAAACATGAAACAAAAATCAACATTTGGCGGATGTATGAAAAAACTTTATTTTTCAATGTTTTTGTTTAAGATGGTCACTTCAATATATATTTTACATATTTGACTTCTCTCTTGATATTTCAATGCAGCACACAGATTGCAAAACTTAACAAGAAAACAAAAAGAACTAGCATTAAAGCTTATAATGACTCAGAAACGCTCGAAGAGCAAACACGTGTCTACACAATACTTAGGACGTTGGAACAGGTTTCGGTGGTGGTGTGTCTTTACTCTCCTCATCTTTTTCCTTATTCCAATTTTGCAAGCCCTTTGGCAATGATGTGTCTTCTTCGAAAGAACCCGTGCCTTCGACGAATTCTTCATATGTAGACTTTTCTTTGAATGGTCGTGGACCAAGCAGTTCGATCATATCATCGCGACTCAAGATTTCATTCTTTAATAGGCGCTCAGCTACACGGCGAACATCTTCTTTGTGTTTAGTGAGCAATTCGGTGGTGCGTTGATGAGCTTTATGAATAAGTACGCGAACTTCACTATCAATCAATTGCGCCGTTTCTTCCGAGTAGGGCTTAGTGAAAACAGCATCACCTTGCTGACCCGCGTCAAAGCTCACTTGACCAACCTTCTCGTTCATGCCGAATCGAACAATTTGGGCATAAGCACTATCCGTTATCTTTTTCAAGTCATCTTGGGCTCCAGTTGTGATGCGATTAAAGAATAACTCCTCCGCAACACGTCCACCGAGTGTCATACACATTCGATCAAAAAGTTGTTCCTGTGATAGTAAGTACTGATCTTTAGGCAAGTACTGGGCATAACCAAGACCTTTTCCGCGTGGTATAATTGAAACTTTTAACAGCGGATCTGCGTACTCCAAAAACCAACCCGCAACCGCGTGTCCCGCTTCGTGATGCGCTACTGTCTTCTTTTCTTCTGGGGCTAGAACATTCGTCTTTTTCTCCATACCAGCTATCACTCGCTCAATCGCTTGTTCGAAATTTTTCATCACAATTGCATCCAAGGAATCACGCGCAGCTATAAGAGCAGCTTCATTGCATACATTTGCAATGTCAGCGCCGGTGAAGCCAGGTGTTAATGCTGCCATTTTACGTGCAAGATCTTGCTTATCCAAATCAGTCTTTAGAGGACCCAAATGTACCTAAAATTAAACAAAAAGCATTTAACAATTATCATTGTACATAAATGTGCATAAATGAACATTTGCAATAATAATGGTAAACATGGATCAAATTCTTTAATGTTTTTATAGTTACCTTAAAAATGTTGGCACGTCCTTTTATGTCAGGTGCTGGAACAAAAATCTGACGATCGAATCGTCCCGGACGCATCAGCGCTTTGTCTAATATATCAACACGGTTAGTTGCAGCTAACACAACAACGTTAGTAGTAGTATTAAATCCGTCCATTTCAACCAACAATTGATTTAATGTGTTCTCTTGTTCGGAATGTCCACCGAAAGATTTACCTCCACGTTTGCGTCCAACCGCATCAATTTCATCAATAAATAAAATACATGGTGCGTGCTTTCTGGCCATTGAAAACATATCTCGAACGCGTGACGGACCTACACCAACAAACATCTCCAAAAACTCGGAACCGGATACGCTTATAAAAGGAACATTTGCTTCACCGGCGGTTGCCTTTGCTAATAATGTTTTTCCTGTACCAGGTGGACCTGTGAGCATAGCACCTTTTGGTATTTTTGCGCCGAGATCAATATATTGTTGAGGATTTTTTAAGAAGTTCACAAATTCCATAATTTCGATTTTGGCTTCCTCGCAACCCGCAACATCCCTGCAAAATTGCAATATTTTATATTGGTACTATATATCTCATATTTTTTTAAATTCTTACTTAAAGCGTACGCCAATTTCGTTTGAATTAATAAGTTTCGCTGTGGACTGCATTACGCCGCCGAATAATCCACCGCCTTTTCTACCACGACCACCACCCATCATATCAGCTGAGCGACGCATCATATACACCAAAAATCCTATTATTAGGAGTGTTGGCAAAAGGCCCGTTAGGGCTGACGCTTCTACTTCCGTGCGGTATATGACAGGAACGTAATTAAGTGGTTCAATACCAAGGTCCGTCTGTGCAGATTCTAAATTACGTTCAAAAGAGTCCACACTGCCGATGTTAAACCAAAGCACACCACTAGAATCTTGTGAATTTCCTGGCAGTATACGCACACGAACCCACTTCTTGTTGACAACCTCCAATTTTTCCACCAGACCCTTATTTAGATAGCTGGAGAAATTTGATAATTTCATATGTTCAAACAAAGTACTCATACATACTTATTAACAAATTCTTTCCATGAGATTTCTTTATAACCCATTTCAAAAAAGGCTATTGACGCCAGCAATGCGACCGCGCTTACAGCTCCAAAAATTATCCATTTCTCTCGATCACCTCCAGAACCATCTCCTATCGGTCGACCAGGGCCACCACCAGTTCCACGATTTCCCTGAGACCCTTTTGAACTATTTGTAAACATACCAAAACTCCAATCACTTTTATTGGATGAAGATGTATTGGAGCTAGATTCTTTACCAACTGATGATTTGCTCTCTTTCGATTTAGATGTTTCACCATCGGATGTTTTCTTGTCTACTGATTTGCCGTCTTCAAAGTATTTTTCAAATCCTTTTGGTGGCTTTTTGCAAAAATGGTGGACTTGTTCCAACAAGAATTGTATTACTGGTGTTTGAAAAAACTCAGGTGATCCCACCACATTTCGATTAGAAGCTCTCAAATTTAGATTGTTGGTAACATAACTTCTACGAAGGCACCGTTCCATCGCTTTCGCAGATTGAATCAATCTGTGCGCCATTTTTATCTTATGTTATTATACAATCCTTTTTTACACTCTTTTGATTTACACCTTAACAATTAAATTTATATTTCGTAGTTTTCGTTTTTGGTTATCCAACCGTTTTGCTGTCCGGTAGTTGCCCTTGCCGCACTTTTATTCTAGAACAAAATATTTTGAAAATTAAAACTTGCCGAAAATTAGAAATAAATGATTTTCAGTACTTTTATCTTAATTGTACAAAGGAATATAGGCTATTTTAAATAGTTTCTATTCAATTTTTCAAGGAATAAACTACCAAATTTTGTCTGAGGTGGTGAAATAAGTCGGCGAACAATACCAAAACCATTGACAGATCCCAATGACAGATGACAATGCTGCTTTTCAAATTCTATTACAAAATTTTGGTTAACAATTGTTCAGTTCATAATTATGATTTGAATCTTGAATATGTAATCATGACAAAGCATTTAAACACTCATATTATGATTAGTATAAATGAAAATATGCAAATAAAATGTAAAAAATAAAAATTATCGCTTTATTTAATTTAGTATTTGCAGTCTTTCTAAAAGTTTATTGATGTTTGTAATTCCATACTCTGAAAGTCGTTACATATTGTTAAAATAATTGACAATTGGAACCATGGTTTAGGGATTCGAACTATAAAATTTCTTCAGAATGTCAGAATTTATTAATCAAAATGCCTTAGACGATTGATTAATTATCCGAGAGCTTTACCTGAGATTTAAATTAATGTTTTTCTATGAGTTTCATAATGTTTAATTGACAAGATTAACCGAAAATCTTTTCATGCAAATTGCTAATGCCTTTGACGGTTTGCTTTGAGTTTGGGTAGTCGTGAGTTGCTAGTTATATTTGGTTGTGAATTGAAGAAACTTATTACCTTCACATAAATTCCTCAAATACATTTTTGGTATGGTTTGTTGAAATAAAGGTGTCAAAAATATGGCAGCCCGCTGACGAAATAAAGCGAATGCAATATGGCGTCGTTGTGCTGTGTCGTGGGTACGTATTTGGTTGTGAAAATTTTTTAATTTATGAAATATCTTCATTATTTAAATCAAATTTGTGCAAAAATTATTATTTTCTAATAAGAAAATGTTTAACGATGTGTTGAAATATATAAAAAGTGCTTGAAGTAAGATAGAAACATGAGATCTTTAAAAAAAAATCGCCGATTCGGAAATATACATATGTATACTTTGCAGCGTCAAATCAGGCGAGCCGTCATGAAAAGAAAATTCATCTTCGTATTTTCTTATAGATGCCTTTGCTAACGGAAGTGTTGTTATTATACCAATTAATTAAGTTTAGAACAACTAAAAACCAACAATAGTTCAACAAAATATGTGTAAATATTAAATAATTATTCTGCCGGCTAGGACCTAGGTTACGATCTTAAATTTACACACTTGTGTATACATAGCAAAAGCATCGCGAACTTTGCGTACGTGTGTACACATTCACTTAATGCACTAAGTTGTATGGGCAATACATCAGCCTACAGAAAGCCTTATTGGTTTTATGGAAGGAGGTGCATTACACCGTAGTGCAGTGAAAAATCGATATTGCATTTCTGGGATGCTCAACGTGGTAATGCTATATAGCTCGAATCCGAAACATTGAGGGTTGGATGGGCGGGGTGTTTGTATATTTTTTCTTTAGGTTTTGAGATGCGAAAAAAATGTGTACATAATAAAGAAACTTTCTCTATATGCCGGTTATATGATTTTACAAAGAAAAATAACTGGTGGTATACTTGTTGGATACTAAAAATGTTCACTTTACTTGATCACACAATTCATTCGCAGATATTGTGTGCAATTAAATATCAAAAATAAATATTTTAATAAATCGCTTATAATGGTCATCTAAATTATTATTTTTTTCATGAAATAATGAAAATAGAAAAATTTGCGTTTAGTTATACTTAAAAAATACAGCTTGCAAAGTCCGCACGTCTTAGGTGTCCACCTTTAATGTAACAATTTCTTACCAAATTTTGGTAATAAATAAGTGTATAAAAAATAATAAATTAATGAGGTACATCTTCAAAGATATCTTATATAAATGATACACTATTTTTGATCTTAACAGACTAAAAAGTGTGCAAATGAAATTTTCATATTTTCTCTTTCAAATTAAATAAAATCCTAATCACCATTATTGAAAATAGTAAACTTTTTGCTATATTTATTATATTTTGTCCTCCTTGTACCTATTTATTTCTTTTTTTGTTCTAGTTCTTACAAAATTTTGTCCATAAGAGTACATCTTCAATCAATCAAGCCTATACATTATTTTAAAAGGTTAAAGGAAGGTTTATATTCAGAACATCATTTCAAATTTATAGTAATATTTATAAAACATTTATATGCTAAATATAATAAACTATACATATGTATATGATTGTAATGAATTTAATATATTTTCAGCTTTTGTAACTAAAACTCCGTTTTGACATCACACTAAACTATTCTCATCATAATCTAAAACACCATCGAAAACGAAATAACAAAATCAACAAATACTTAAAAAAAATAAAAAAAAACAAAAATAAATAAAACAAGTTAATCAAACTACAAACCCCAACAATAAAATCGCGCACGATTAAGATATACTAATATTCTGAACACTGTTGCAGATGTTAATAAGTGGTGGAGGAATAAAGAAATACAGACGAATAATTTCTTATTCCCAAAGTTTTGTCAAACATAATAATAAACTTTCATACAATTTATGAATTAAAAACGTCATAATTAATTTAATATATATTTAGCGGCCAATAAGTAAACTTCGTGAATTAAATACTTTTGAAATAGTGCGTATCGTACGTGCTCGTACGCGAGCTTTCTGGCTTTATTTTTTTTCTTTTTGGTCAAGACTAGCCAAATAAACCGCAACGCCGATAATTAATTTAAAAAATTACTCTTAATACTCAATAATTTTTGGAGTAGAAATTTAGTAAAATATAAAAGCTATTCACTGTAAACCGTTTTTAAAAACTTAAGAATCTCAAAACAAAAAATCAAACCGGGAGGAAATGTTATCATACCTCACATTGTAATGATTGTTGTGAGTACGAAGTGAGTTAAAAATAAAGCGTTTCTATCCGTTATGATACTCTGCCACCTGGGAACTGCAAATATTTAAACGGTCAGAAGTTGGAATCGATAAATCCATCATTATATTTTCATGAACTAAAAAAAACATTCCGAGGTCCGACACTACTGACTTAAAAAAAAATATTGTCAACGCCAGCAGTTGGACTGCTTTTTAAAATATATACAAAGTAAATAGAGCTCAGCAAAAACTAACCACAAAAAAGATCGTCCAGTGAAGAAAAATTTTTCCTGCGCCAGGAGTAAAACAAGTTGTGCATACCCCTCATTTTTGGCGGCAGAATATTCTGTTAAATCTATCCCAAACTCTCAATAACCACGTTATTGAAAAATAAACACTCCTCCAATTCCCTTAAACACAGCTCCTCTAAAAATCATTAACACTTCATTGCATTCATACAGGTTTTAAATGTTAATGGAAGCAGTCCAAACTTTAAAAATCCTAAACCACAATAAAAAAAACAAAAGCAACACAACCAGCAACAAAAAACAACTGAAAAGAAAAGTTTTAAAGTACAAAACGCAATAAGAAAAGAAATAGTTACAAAACAAATATAAATATTAATTATAAAAAAATAAAACTTTCAGAATAGAAAAGTAAGAGTGTTGTGAAAAGAAATTTAAAACACAAAAATTAAGGTCTAAGACTACAATAAAAAAAAGAAAAAAAAAACGATTCACAACAAAATAATCACATATAAATTGGGTAACGAGGGAGTGAAATAAAAACCAAAACACAGATAACGTAGCTTTGTATTCGGTGGTATATTTTATGATAACTAAGTGCGTAAAGTGAGAAAATCAATATAAAATAAATGAAATACGGTGAAAAACAGGCCCACTGCTGGCAATTAGCCGGTATAATTCCTGTCGTCCAGGTAAACAGCAAATAAACAAATGCCTACTATGACAAGGTGCTTCGAAGAAAAGGATATGTAAACGCTTTCGAAAATTTCCATAATTGAAATAATAGCCAATTAAAACAGTTTGAACCGATTGAACAATATCGAAAAGAAAACCAGGCGGGGAAGTGTATGACCAACGAAGTGGTTTATTTAAATAAATTAAAAATATATATTGAAGAGAGCAGAATATAACTAAAACTACGTATCGTACGAAGTAGCTGTAGCAAACTAGTTGAACCGAAAACTGCAATGAATGCAGTGTAAAATAAATAAATACTTGCAACGTAGCAACAATGAGTTTACACCATTCTCCAAATCAACATTTAAATGACAAATTAAACCTTTAATAATAAAAAAAACTGTATTATTTAACAAGAAGTGCAGGAATCGAAAATAGTAATCCAAAAATATATTTCCAAAAACTGAACTCAAATATTATAAATCACTTTTACATGTGAATAAATCATATATTTTACAATAATAACAATACAGCTGATCAACTTCAAATATCTAGAGTGTAAAAAGTTAATTATAAATTTATGAATTAGCAACGAAAATCCTAAATAAATCGATCTTGAAAGAATAATTCATTGTAGAAGGGCCATTTGTTGGCGGGCACTTGCTGCGCTTAAACTGGACACCCGACACGGAGATAATTAAGCAAAGATCCGGGAACAAATCGCGAGAAGTCGGAACCCATTTAGACAGACTGCAGAAATAAACCGATGAAATTTATAACATATTAAACAAAAAAGAAAATAACTAAATTAATTTATTAAAGAATTGCGCATGTGAATGTGTCTAGTACCTATAGTGTGTTTGTGTGTGAATGATACTATGCATCAGTAACAAAATAAGACAAAATTAAAAACAAAAACTGTTTATAACAACAAAAACACAAACAAAAATTCAAAGAAAGATTTAACAACTCTGTGATAATTATTGTAAATTTATAATATAAAATAAAACAAAAAGTAAGGAATAGCAACAAAAACAAAGATTATTATTACAAAACAGCAACAAAAGAAATTTTCGTTAAATTAAATTGAATTAATTACTAGAAGTAAAATATAAAATATAGACGTAAAACTACAACACAAAATAGAAACAACTAAAGCAAATGCAAATGAAGATAATGAAACATTGAAACAAATTCGTGATATCTTAAAGGACTTCGATACATATATACTATAGTATATTATTATATTATATTTTATATTAATTAAGTGGATAATAATAAGCTTATATATATGAGCAAAACAGACTTAAAACGCGAAAAAATATATAAAAGCATTAATCGAGCAGCTCCTGTAGTTTAAGAAGCACTGGAATAAACTGGAGTACTGCAAGGAAACGTGCTTAGAACTAACGTAGTATATGAATAAAAAAGACTTTGCTACATTTAAAGCTTAGTATAGTAGATAAAAATAACTTAAAAACAAAATAACCACAGCCCAGTAACAAAACAACAACAAAAATCCAAACAGCGAATCGGCAGCAAAGCTATAACAGCTTAAGTTTAACTATGAAATGCTTTAGTTACATCTTCAAGAAATCTCTCTTAATATAAAAATATATGTATATCAGATTTGTCTAAATATAAAGCTAAAACTAAAGAACAATAGCAAACAAACATCGTAGTGATAAACCACAAGTAAAGTAGTTTAAAACGTACGGGGGCGAGGCTCAACCCATGAGTGAGAAATGAGAAATTGACGGCGAAGGAAAAGAAATAAATCACTTTTTTAACATTTAAAAAACCAATCATAACATCAAATGAGATTGACAGAATACTACTTAGCTCTCTTCATACAATCCAATAAAGGCGCTGTGTTCCGGCATTTAACACATACATACAAAAACATTCAGAAAGGCTTTCAGTGAACTGTCACTGCCTCCATAAATAATAGCGTGAGCGTGTTATTAAACTAATAAAATAACATTACCGACGAATCGAAGCAACATTTTCAAAAAACCTACCAATTGTGCATAAAAAGGATTATAAATTATACTTTATTTCGAGCATCTCAACACATTTTCTTCATTTGTTGCCCTTCGTGCAGTGTGCACATTAAATAAATTCGATTTACGACTGAATTTTACGCACGCGCTTTTTCATCGTAAGAATTGATTTCAAATCTATCATCCTTATCCAAAGTCCACAAGACCAAAGTGTATCCCCAGCGAACAAAACAATTGCAACACTCATTACCACCACTACTACCACTACCAACAACAAGTATTCCACGTGTATTTAGCAACATGAACGCCCAATCAAAAGGTTACCGCACCGGTGAAGGTAAATACAAATTTTATAAACATGCATCGTATGTAATAGGAGCAATATAGTAACTATGTCATTCTCAAATAAGTTTTAAATATATTTTAACAATACTTTAATAATTTATCATACAATAATAATTAATCATGATTTAATTATCATGTAATATAATTCACTTGAGTTGTTATATTTCATTATTAGATATTTTTATTATAGATTGTTTTATAAAAAAATATCTGAACACGAATATTACATAGTATATACATGTAGTCTGTGTTTAAAATTTAGAATTCAGACTTTATCTCACAAAGCAAATATTTTCTCTGCTAACAACAAATTCCCATGACCACTCCGAGGACACCGTTTTTACTCAATTGAGGATATAAAAGTCCTTTCACCTTTCACGCAGAATGGACCCCGACATATAAAATATATGTCCAGAATGCAACGAACCCCGCATGACTCATTACATCTTTGAACTCCCAGCTAATGCTACACATCTGACACACCTCTCCCTATGGGCCGATCCCGTCGCACAGGCATGTTTCCTGAGCCTACCGCTGGATGAGCTATCGATGACAACTTATCTGAACCTTACCACCCTAACGGGGACTAGATAACAGTTACATCAACAATAACAAAAGATTCCGTATAAAGAGTTGTTCGGTTAGTTTGTGTGGCAGCTATATGCATATATAATGTATGAAGATGTCAAAAAGTTTTGCATAAAAGAACAGTTTGTATGGCGGCTATGTGCTATAGTTCGAAATCGTCTGTTCCGACGAAGGAACCGCTTTGTGCAAAATTTCAGATCGATATCTCATAAACTGAAGCTCTAGTTTTCGTATATACAGACAGACAGACGGATATGGCAAATCGACTCAGCTCGTCTTGCTGCGCATCGTCATAAACCAGAATATAAAATTAGTTTTACGTTTAATTGAAATATATGAAAATATGAATACATCTTAAGGGAAGTAAGGTGTCTTCTTCAACCTTGAATTACTAATGATTGATTATTTACTATCATGTCATCAAAGTTATTTCACAAATTTTCTGATCAGTTCTTTCGATCCGATTTATTTCAAGTTTGTCACATTCATTTTGAAAAATTTCATAATTTATATTTATTTTAAATTGCTCATCGTCTTTCCGAATTATTAGTGAAAAAAACTAGAAACTTGTGTGTCCTGGAAACTGTTAAATTGCAAAATTTTAATCTATTTTAGTGTAAACTTCGTCCTCCACCGTTATAAACAGAATAACTGAAAAAGCAATTTGTAGTGTGCGGTTCATTTATGTGTGCATGTTTTAATGTGTTTGTAAATAATCCTTTGTGTGTCTGTGTTTGCCTGTCCCTGTCTGCAATCTATGGTTTGTCTTTGAATCGTTTTAAGCAATTTTATCAATCATTGCCTGCGTTTTAAGCAACGAGGCGTTTTCGCAATTGGGAAACTTTAAAATAGTTGAGTTCAACCAGGAATTGGCGAAATTTCTATATAATATATAAATTATATAAATTTTGTGAGAAAACTAAAAAATTTAAATTGAAAATCTTAAAAAAATATTTTTTTTTGTGCTGTTTATCATTGCAGACATCTACGATAACATTTCTTGCGATGGCTTTTTCAACATGAATGCCATGCGTATTCAAACCACTTTTCCGCCAATTGGCACTTTTACTTTGGATTCTACGCTGGGTCCGCCACCGACCCAATCGCAAAATCAGCCACCGATATCCCAACACCCACCACCGATTGGGATATTCGACGCCAACGAGGTGCCAGAGATCATTCAAAATCCGGCAACAATCGGTGTGTTCCAATCCAATAGCGTTTTGAGCAATGGTGGAGGTAGTGGTGGCGGGGGCGGTAATAACTCCTCATCCATATTTAGTTCGCAATCGAGCTCTTCATCAGCTGCCAACGATCCAAGTCAAGCAACTCGTGAGACTGGAATTATTGAGAAACTTTTGGTACGTTCGCAAAACTTTCCTTCGGAATATTACTTCTATACAAATGCATATACATATATTTTTTTAGCATTCTTATGGATTCATTCAATGTTGTGAGCGTCAGGCGCGTTTATTCTTTCACTTCTCGCAATTCAGCGGTAATATTGATCACTTAAAAATCGGTGATCCGGTCGAATTTGAAATGACTTACGACCGTCGCACAGGCAAGCCAATAGCAAGCCAAGTATCGAAGATAGCACCAGAAGTGGTGAGTTAGCATCAAGTGATAGCCATGCATATACAGTTTCTCATAGTTCATTATTGTGTGTGATAGGTGTTATCGGAGGAACGCGTTACTGGCACTGTTACAACCGAACTTCGTACTGATTGCGCTAACAATTTGCTTTCGTCAAACGAGACAACTGGTCGCATCAGCTATGAAAATCGTGGCGAGTGCTTTTTCTTACCTTATACCAAAGACGATGTTGAGGGAAATGTCAATTTACGCGCCGGCGACAAAGTTAGTTTTCAAATTGCAACTAACCAAAGGTATTTGCTTATTATAATTGATTTTCATTTATGATGCAATATTTTTGACCGTTTCGCATGTTACAGAGGTAACCTTGGTGCTTGCCACATTCGTTTGGAGAATCCCGCACAGCCTGTTAAGTATCGTGGTGTTGTATGCTCCATGAAAGAATCGTTTGGTTTTATTGAACGTGCTGATGTCGTCAAAGAAATTTTTTTCCATTTTTCTGAAGCTGAGGGAAACGTTGAGTTGCGTCCAGGTGATGATGTTGAATTCACCATACAAACCCGTAACGTAAGTATCCCTCCTTATAATGAGTTATTATATAATAGGTATATAATATAATAACCAAAACTGTTTCTTGCTTACCAGGGTCGCGAATTTGCTTGTAATATAACGAGATTAGCACCAGGATCAGTTATATTTGAGGACGTAGATACCACGATCTACAAAGGGCAAGTGTTGAAGCCCCTTGATCGCAATAATCCAACTCGGCAAACTAATGACCCCTTGCCCGGTCGTATACGGTATCGCGCACCGGACTATTCCGAAGTGGAAGTTCCCTTTGGGGACAAGGACCAGGTAAATACAAATGCACAAGGAAATGAAAACTGTAATATAATAATGCTAACGTTTTCTTTCTACTTTCTATAGAAGGGTGACTTCACTTTGCGACATGGTGACTGGGTACAATTTTTACTCGCAACTGATAGACGCGATCAACTGCAGCGTGCTACTTCGATTTCTCTACTCGATGAAACCTTTAAGGTTTCCGGTGAGAAGCGTGAGCAGGGTGTTGTTGCTTCACTTAAGGACGGTTTTGGCTTTTTACGTTGTGTTGAACGCAATTTACGTTTATTTTTTCACTTTACGGAGGTGTTGGATACTGTAAATATTCCTGGCACTATAAGCATACATAAATCAAATTAATAACTTTTTTCAATTTTCAGAGCCGGGAAATTGCTGTCAATGACGAAGTTGAATTTACTGTCGTACAAGAGCCCGGTGTTCCATACAATACATCTCGCTTGCATGCCATTCGCATAAAGCACTTACCACCAAATACTGTGCAGTTTGAGATGTTAATGGCAAGTAATATTGAAGGTAAGCCATTTTACTAACTACTCTTATTTAAAATAACTTCAAAATTAACTCTATTTGTCATTGTGCTATTTGTCATAGGCTCTGTAACGCGTGAGGCGCCTAAAAGTCCCGTCAAGTCCCAAGATCGTGTAGAGGGCGGTGTGATCACATATGATCACGGTGATGTCAAAAAGACTATAATGTATTTCCTTAAAGACTGCGAGAAACCACCAAGAATTGGAGATCGTGTACGATTCGATATCTACTTGGTGAGTATGTGATGTACGGAATTCCACAAGGGGTATTTTAATTATTTCAAAAAGAAGTTATTGCTTAGTTATCCTTTAATTTAGCATTTAGCTTACATGCAAATAATTTTGACGTAGGTCTAACTTGATTACTCTCTTTGAATTTTAATTGTTTGTTTTTTATCCATTTTATTTTCAAAACCATTCAGGTAAAACGAAACAAAGAATTCATTGCTGTAAATGTACAACTAATTGGACAAATGCAACAAATACATCAGCAACAATTGCAACAGCAACAACAACAACAACAGCAACCACAACATATGTTAACCAATACAACGAACCAACTGCAACATCAACATATGCACAACCAAAACAATGAGCAAATGCTACTGTCCAATGGTGTCGGTGTTGGTCTTAATACCGGCATTGGTGTTAACGTAGGCATCGGCGGCAACACCGGTGGCATGTTGCTAACGCCACAAAACGGTTATTTACCACTGACTAATTCAACTCAGCTGCTATCCACACCAAAGATTGAAGACTTCAAATTGGACAATAATAACTTAGCAATGGGTGAACATGGACAAACTTACCGTGGCTTTATTGCTGTCATCAAAGAAAATTTTGGTTTTATTGAGACGCTTTCGCACGATGAAGAAGTCTTTTTTCACTTTAGCAATTATGTTGGCAATCCTAATTGGTTGGAATTGGGTCAAGAGGTTGAATATACTCTATCGCCGAATGGAAACACTTCCGCTTCTGGTAACTGCTTGCCGGCCGAAAATGTGCGCACACTACCAAAAGGTTCCATACCACAGCCAGCCATTTTGGATGGTACTCATAACGGTATAGTGGCACGTCCACTACGCTGCATCAATCCCGATCAACAGGAATATGCTGGACTTATTGAAGTATTGGATGAAACTAAACAAAGTGTTCTCACACAGCACGAGTTCGGAATTACCAGTTTAGTAAATAAGCGTGATTTGCTACAAAAAGGTGATTTGGTCACTTTCCGGGTTGATGAAATCGGACGCGCTGCTGATATAAATGCTGTACGCCAAAAGAAACGTGCAACAGTTGACTCAATTAAAGGACAATTTGGTTTTCTCAATTATGAAATTGAGGATGGCAAAAAGCTCTTCTTTCACATGTCAGAGGTGCAAGGCAATGCCGTTGCTTTACATCCAGGTGATACTGTTGAATTTTCGGTGGTTACCAATCAGGTAATTATATTTTATTATTTTCGCATAATTTCAAAAAAAAATATCAACAATATTGATTCTATAAGTGATTTAAGTAAGTTGTAGCCCCTGGAGTAGTTTAAGGTTGTAATTAACTGTGGGTAATTCGTGGACAGCGTTCACACTTTTTTGGCATACAACTATAGTAACTAATAGCATACTCTTTTCTCGACAAAAATATTGTACAAATGTTCCATGGCACCCTGTAAAAATATTTAATTTTTTAAATTTTAAAAGAACAAAATGACACCCTATTGTAAATCAGCTGTCGCATTGTTTTTGTTCAGAATTAGTACATACAATAAATTTTGAAACCGTAATTTTCGAAAGTAGTGAAAAACTTATCATTTAATGCTTTCCGTTTTACCTCTGAGTAACCGTTCACAACGTCTTCCATGAATCCTTTCAGCCTGGGTAGGGAATATCTTTCAACAATTAACATCCCCATTTCATTCTCTGATGATGATAAGGATGAATTGACCAACTCATATGCAATTTACAATAATGATTTTATTAAATTCATTTTATTTTGGGCAAAAACGTCATTAAAATACTTTGAAACTTTCAGACACCATAATAAAAATTCATTTTTATCAATTTAAGACAAAAGAACACACTGCTATTAAAAATAGATGAATTCCTGAATTTCATGAAGACATCTCACATGTTCACCGAAAATTCGAATACTTGTGTAATAAGTTATATGGGATGGTCAGATTATAGATTTATAGAAATGTTTATATTTTTTATGCTCACAAGTCATTAATGCACCATTAACCGTTTTTTTTTTTTTTTTTTTTTTTTGCTATTTATACAGCGCAATGGCAAATCATCAGCTTGCAATGTAGTGAAGATCAACGATCGTCCAGACCGTTTAATATCCCGTTTAAAGTTAAATGCAGACGATACTGTGCCACGATTAATCATTACGCGAGCACCACGAGGACCACAAAGCAAGGGCTTCTTGCCCCAAGCACGCATTGCACGTATTCCAGGTGGGTTTCAATGCTAATTCATAATTATTGGTTATTCTCTACAAGCGTTTGGTATTTGCTATCGTTCCAGGCATTTTAATTGAATAAATAGCAGCAGTATACAAACACAATCTGGAAGGCGTTGTAGCCTTACATGACTTAATATCCGCAACACCATATGGAATAAAAAAATGAATAAAGATAAATTTTGAGGGTGCAGGATAAGCGAGGAGGAGGGAGCAAATAAATATTATTTAACAGAATTTATAGTGTATATGTAGGCGGCAGTGTGGACGTGCTTGAATATAAATAATTAGAAGCAAAGATATGCGTAAGGCCACAACTCTTCCTCAGCAAAGAAATGAAAATAAATATGGCATATTTATGAATATGAATACTAAAATAACACAATACAAAATATCTTAAATAAAGGAATACAGTAATAAAAACAAAATATGAACTGCTTGAGTAAAATGAAAAAACAAAAAAAAAATTAAAAAAAGAAGAACTATATTAAATATGACAGAGATTGTAAGCATGCAATGCATATGCGCGCTAGAATACAGCTCAACATTGCTTATCTCTCTATTTATATTTAAACAATTTACGGAAAAGAATGCCAAAGTGCAAACGGATTTTTAATTATAATTTTTTTTATTTCTATTTGAAGTTAATAATATAATAACATTATGATGAGTATACAACACATGTTTGAAGTGCGAAATTAAAAGAAACTGCTGAAGTAGACACAAGTCAATGGAGTGATAGTTGGTATAAATAAACAAAAGCCACGGTTAAAATGCAACAAACACACATAACTAAACCAGTATCAGAACAATAAACGTGCTCATTTATTTATTGCCCATTTCTAACTATTATTATTATTACCATATACATATATAGTTTATTTGTACGAATGAAATTCCTTTATATGACTAAATTGAAATTATCTAAGATCAATATACAAGCTAAAATCCTTGCAAACTACCCAAATAACAAAATTTAAGGCCTATTATTAAGTAAATACAAATACCAAGAGGTTTGCCATCAAAGCGTTATAATCACTCACTCGCTTTGTGTTAAGATTTTCAATTACATACATAAATACATTCAATTTCTGTTGTTTTCAATTGTACAGCATCAGTCTTCGTACAATGCCATATTAAGACTATGTACTATGAATTTTTCATACCATTTTGGTACAAACAAAAAGTTTCTGTTCTCGCATTTTTATTATTTTTTTTTACATATTACATTGATTTAACAAAGTTATTTAATCATATTTGGCGGTGCGCTCCCTTGAATTGCTTGTTTAGTATTTATAACAAAGAATATATATACGCATACTTTCATATACTACATATTAATGGATATAATTACATACATACTTATTGTGTCACACATAATCGTAATATGCTGCGAAAGCAATTGAAACAAATGTTTATTTTCAAATTTATATAATATTTTATGAACGTATTTTCTTTGAAAATCAACAACAAAAGTTACAACTTTCAAGATGATGTCAATGAAGCGAACACACAAAAATTAAACCAAGTTTAGTATTTAATAATAAAAAAATATTATTTATATAATTACAAATGATTTATATTATTGTAATAATGGTGATGAATTGAAAACTGTTGCACTAAATCAAACAATTAAATCGTAAATTTGAGGCAGCAAATTCAATTTGCTCCTTTCATTTGCAAAAATACACATATATAATAAAGCATAAACTAAAAGGCAACAAAAAAAAGTAAGAAACAATAATTTAAGTAAATAAGAAACCCCCAAAATAAGCAAAACCATAAAAAAAGTAAAAATAAAGTATATTAAAATATTTATAATAATAACCAAGAAAACAATGAATTTCAATTACATTCAAAATTGGGATCAGTCCTGCAGCCATGTTAAAAATATAACAACAACATACAAAACCAAAAATATAAAAACATTGAAATGGAAGAAATATATATTTGCTTGAATATCAATAAAACAAAAAAAAAAAACGAAACATCAAAAACATTACAACAACAAACATGAAAAACATAAAACTGCAAAAGTAACAAGATGCAAACTCTATGAAATCAAATAAAATAAATACATACTTCACTAAAGCTATAACTAACACGGTATTTTATTGCTTTTCGACGCCAGCGATTAACTGTGTTCTAAACTAGAAAAACACCGAAAGTAGATTAACCTTCCCAAATAAAAAAGTTTCTGCAGCTTTATGTTATAGTGGTCCGATGCAAACAATTTATTCGGATTTTATACCGTAGCCTTGGACAATAGTCCGTACCCAATTTCGTGAAGATACCTCGTCAAATAAAAAAATCTTTCCTTACACCAACTTTATTCCGAAAGACAAGTAGCCGGAGTTTTTCTCTTGGGAAATTGATTGCATACTATTTCAACGTTTTGAGGTTGGATCCACCCATTAGCAACTTGACTTGGCGCATGCCTGTTCGCACTATCATGGTGTACAACCATCTGATAATCCTTGGCTTGACCCCCAGGATTTACCAGTAAGCCGATTGCACACCATCAGTTCCATTTAACATGATGCTTCCACCACAAAGTGGATTCCAGTGTGAGACCAAGATATTTGACCATCATTAGTCATCTCTATCTCTCTGCCCCCGAGTGTTAGGTTCCTGAGGCCAAGTCTGTGTCTCGTAAACCAGACAATGGTCGTCTAGTCCAACACTGCTGCACCATTCCTTGCCCAGGCCTAGTCTCCTTTGCACTATATCACTATATTGCAGAGAATCTCCTCAAATTTCCCTCTGGCTATGCTAACAATGTCCGCATATCCCTGAAAGCGGATTCCATTGTTAGCAACGCAAGTAGTTCATCCACGGCGAGGTTCCACAGCAGCGGGATAGCACTCCTCCCTGTGGGCAACCTCTTGTAGTGCCGAGACAAATTCTGGTATCTCCTACTGTGGTTTCAGCTATTCTGGTGCGCAGTCATCAAACCTCCTAGATGACCAGCTTGTGGTAGAGGAGGCAATATTCCTCTGCGTCTGCTCTTCTTTTTGCGACCATACGGTACAAGCCCGTTGCGACTCCTTCCACAAGAGCTTGCTCTTATAATACCTAACATAAGAGGTGAGAAGGCTAAGGAAAGCTACTATTCAGGCATTAATTATCACAATGTAACAGACAGCCGAGTTTACGCAACCGGAACGGACGTAGATTTTTTATCCGGCCAAGGACTGTCAACTACGACCAATAAAATAAGATAATATAATACCAAGCATAACTGTAATCTTTTCAATCTTTTATCGATTATGGAATGGAATTCTTTCGAAACTTTTTTTAATCTAAAGGCTTACAAACAACTAAAAGTAATTTCCCTGCTTTGAAACTTGCTAGAGTATAAAACTAAGAAACGAACTTAGCCAACCGATTTTACTGAATTTCAAAACTTCAACCAATATGCAGTTGATTTGAAACACGTAATAAGGGCTTTATTAAAGAATCCGACTGATGTGACAACCAAAGAGAGCATGACAAACCAAAACAAATTAGAGTCGTTTTCCAAGTACATATATAAAACTTTTATTTTGAGGGGTTAGAATTTATTTTTATTAAAATTTGTTTCACGATATTATCATAACAAATTGTAGTTAGAAAACAAGACGAAAAGAGTTTTCGTCCATTATAGACGTCACTCGCTCCTCCTTTGAGCGTCGTTTCACATGATTTTCTTTCAAATGGAATTTTGCATTAACAGTACATTTCCATATGTCAAACTGACAGCGTAATTAAATTGCAATTTGAAATGCTGCACATAAATAGCATAATTATGTATGTATGTCTGTGGTATGTATGTATATGAATAGTTTTTAAAAGTGTAATAAAGTTAATAAATTGGTGGTGCTAACGTTAAGATTAGAGAACACACATACATTTGTCTGCGAGTTTATAATTAAAATGTATTTATATTTGTTAACAGTAATTCATTTATTTTTCTTTTAAATATATTTCTGAAAGCCATTAATTTATGCATATTTCTTTTTGTGTACTTTTACGTACACACATGTGTTTACATATCAAGTAAAAGTGTGATTACATGCAACGCTTCTTCTCTTCCTTTCTCCATTAAAGTATTAAATTTGTTTAGAGTTTTTGTTCATTATTGTTTTTTATCAAACTTAAATTGTTTTTTTTTTTTAGTTTTTTCTAGTTAATGTAAGTTTCAAAAGGCTTTCCCATTCGACGGGTATTTGTTCTGCGTTTTAGAGGTTGTTCTCTGCTTGATTCTTGTAAACTTTGATAGAAGTGAAGTAAAGTGTTTGATTAGAATCGAATTAAATTAAAATGGAATTGCAGTAAGAATTTTAACAGAAAAGAAGAAAGTGAAAGGAAAACTAATTAAAGGCGCGTGGCATAAATTCAATCAAAGTAATCGCTGGTGTCTTCCTCGGAACTGCCGTTTTCTTCAGCATCAGCCGTCTGCATGGGCTCGACAATACGGAAATTTTGCAGGAAATCACGCATAGCATCTACGATGTTTGTCAGCGATTGTGTGAGTTCTCGATATGAAGCGCCGCCTTCAGGATTGGCGGCAGGATCTGAAAATAATTAGAAATTAATTTTAATCTGCACCTGGAGTGTGGCAACACGTTACAAGAGTGTCCGCTTCATTTTAACCTACGAAAAATGCCAAATTTGTTTTTCAATTAACACACCTTCAGCGGCGACATTTTCCAAATTTGCATTTAATGCTTGAAGATGGCGATCCACTTGTGCTACTTCATCATCATCATGACCCACATTAGCTTGTGGTGGAGGCAGAGCATTTGCACGTTCGGCCACAGCTTCCACAACGGCATTTTGTTGCTGTTGTTGCTCACCACCACGATTATTCAAATTGAATGACGGCATCAGCGATTCAAAGAACATGAGAACCGATCGGTTTGGGCCTGTTGTCGGGCTGCTAGACGATGATTTTCTATAAAATAATAAAATGGTATAAATAAATTATTGTATATAGAGCGCGGCGCTAACAAAAACAGTAGGCAAATATTAACGAATTTTGAGACGAACAATAAAATTTTACTTTTTGTGCAATTTACTTTTGTTTTAATTAAAGCCAAAGATTTAAATCGAAAAAAAAACTGTTTTTGTTGGCGCAAGCACGATATGCATAATAAAAGAAAAGAAAAGTTTTACTACAAAAATGTTAAATACAATGTATACATAAAAGGCATAATGTCAAATGTCAATGAGAATATGTGCAACAGCAAAAATATTAATGGTGCTTTTAAGGGTTTTGTTGCAACCCAATTTATGAAGATAACTTGGTAAATATTTATTTCGTTGTCAAATTTCAATTTAAAATAAAATAAAAAACATAAATCATAAAAATTAAATACATAAATTCAATAATTTAAAAACTGTGTGCTTATGTCTAGTTTTTTTTTTTTTTTTTTGTTTGTTTTCGAATCCGTACATTATTACCAAATTTGTTGTTTAAAATAAAATAAAAAAGTAATTCAGTTCTGTTGCAGTTACGTCATAGTATACAAAGTCTAACATTACTTGTGTACAAAGTTTAAATACCGCACAAGTATTGTATCTAAACATTGCATTATGGTAAGAGTTTATCCAATTGTTCTTGTGTATACCGCTCATAGGAATTCATCGAGTCCAGTGGCGGCAAAGGATCATACATCACTATCGGATCCTTCTCCGTGCTGAGGAATGGAGCTAATGGTACCTTTTCCTTATAATCCGATAGTATCACATGTCGTAAAATGGGGCGTGGCGGCGAGACATAACGCACCGCACGTTTCTTGTTATAATCATTAATTATTTCATCCTTTTTATCAACAAGATCCAAAACTGTATTAACGTTATGCTCCAACCAAGGCAACATATTGTCCACACGCCACACTACTTTGGCTCGACAGACGTACAATGACACAAGCTGATGCAGTGAAGGTGATTGACTATGGGATAAAGAGAGAGAGAGTCCAATAATTGTTACAAAGTTATGGTAATGAAAATTAACAACTTTACCTGCTAGATATCGAAGAGTTAAAGTAAGACGATGTTATTACACGCATATCTGTATTTACAGATAATTCATCCAGCAGCATACGCAACACTGCAGGAAACATCAACAGTGCATACTGCAAAGCTTTATTTGATTTTTCACAATCTATCCGAAATATAAAAATTTATTTATTTGTACTAATGTAAAATAATAATGATGAAAAATTGTACCAACCTCCTGATTGACAAAATAATGCCAAAGCATATGAGTATGCCATGTTTGGTAGCTGTGATAAGTTGCGCACGCTATCGTATTCCTCGTAGAATTTTATAAGCCAAGCATATTGCTTGCTGCGCAAAGCATAGTAGTCAATAATCAGTACAATAGCAAGCGGATCTACTTTCGGATTTATGTTCAATATTAACTTGGAAATTTCAAAAGCGGTGCGACAACAAGCACGCGCTTCCAAATATTGCGCATATTTAAACAATGTAATAAAGAATGCCCGATTTTCTTGGCGACGGTAATCAAGACGACAATTGCCCGATGTCAAACTAAAACATGGATGTAGTGAGTACTCTAGCACAAGTACGGCGCGCTCAATGAGTTCAGTAGCTAAGCTATAGTTCTCTGTCATTTTACCTATGCATAAGATTATAGATAAAAAATTATATGATTTTATATAAAGTTTGTACTTGTGTACATAAAATTTCCACTTTCGCTTAACACTTACATAATTCGCTTAGCTGTATTAAAGAATCCACGTGATATGGGCAACGCCTAATCAAACTAATAAAGAATTCTGAATCAGTGCGTTCAACAGCTTGCAAAAATAAATTTTGTATTCCCTGATAGTATGCGCTGTGTTCGAAAGCAAACCATTGAATTTTCTCTAAAGGATTAATGTGAGCACGGCTAGGACCTGCCAACTGATCAGGCGGCTGTACTGCTTTCATAGTGATAACGTTTTTCGGGATACGAGGCCAGGAATCTTTGGCAGTAACCATATATGTACACTTCAGTGTCGGTTTTTGACGGCCACGTTTATTTCTTAGAAGAGAAGTATGATATAAATTATTAAAATGTTGATGGCAGCAACCAATTAGTAATACTTACTCAATTTTAACAACTCGTTTACCAAATGTTCGGCGCATCTCATTTTGCGGATTTAAGTGTCTTAGTTCCACTCTCAGCAATGAATTATCTACCTCTATTCTGGGAGGTTCCAAATTTTCGTTTTGGTTTGTGGCATCATTTACTTTCCCTATAAGCGAGTCAATGTCGCTTAGATATTTATCTGTAAGCTAGAATAAAATTAAATTAAATTACATTCATTTACATAAATATAAATCAAAGGTATATTCATGGACTAAGCAATATTTAACATTTAAGAGTATACATATAAAATCTTAATACTTTTCTGTATTTATATCCCTTTTTATGTTTATTACCCTGGCCTACTTGACCTAGTGCACTAATAATATCGGTTTAGAACGGCAGCGAGCGATTCAAAATAAACATTCATTCACACTTTCATGTTTTTCAACTTACCTCATTATCCTCACTGCTTATGTGATTGCCGGTGTATTTTGCCTTCTTCTTGCGCTTCTTCTTCTTCTTTTGTTTGGCTGCGCCACCACCACCAGCCCCACTTGGTAGATTTACCGCCGTTGAAGCGTGCTCCGTTTCGTTGTCATCCTCTTTGACTTCGCTCTCCGAGAAACTTTGTTGATTCAACTGGTGTGACGTGGGTGGTATACAAATGTTATGTTCAAAAGTTAGTGTGAAAACATAGAACGAAAAGAAAAACAAAAGTGATATACAGTGAAAATTTTCAATCACTTTATATTGTCAGAGTAAAATATAACATTTTAGAATTAGTATTTAGCATCAATAGTTTGTATATTGTATTACTAGGATCTTCCATCCTTTTCTGGGACTAGTATTAAAGTTGTCTATTGGATATGAAATTGTTTGGAATTCGTGTCATTTGTCTCTATACTTTGACGATTATTGCCATTCAGTCGGTTCAATTGGATGATGCGTCCTTTCTACATATACACATAGCTCCTTGTGCTATTCATGGTTATTGAAATTACTTACCAGGTCAAAGGGATTCAAGTGCTTTCCCCGTGTTGTTTCCAACTCATCATCGTCCTCACTTAGTTGGTCATCATCGTTGCTATCTTTGCCATCGATTATTAAGTCCTTTTCTATACCACTTTGCAATTTCTTAAGTGCGCGAGATGACATTTTTATAAACTTTGCCTTTTCTAATGCTAGGTACTTCACAAATTGCTATTAACACGTTTTTAAAACTGTTTATACGATCCAACTGTTAATAAATATTTTTTTTTAATTTCCAAAAGGAATAATATATTTATTTTTACTTCATATCGGAACTCGTTCAAGTTAATGTTAAGAAAATTTAAGTGTTTTGATTGCGACCGATGTTGAGAGAAAATCAATATTGTTGGAAAATTTGTTGCGACCTCGTCACCAGCTCTCCATTTATTTTACTTCGTCTAGAAAGACTTGATAAAAGACGAACGAAATGTTCCGAAAAAAGTTATGTGTGTTTGTTTACAAAGTTTGAAGTTTCTTGGGTAATGCCATATCAATTGAAAATTGTTCGAAAGACTTCGGTGGATGGTTGCTTATCAGCCGAAAATTTTTATTGTAAGAAATTTATTTACTTTACTTTGTTATTATGACATATTTCTTATCATCACTATATTGTAATGCTTATTTGCAATAACCACATAAAATTTAGTTGGTAAAACGATTTTTTCGCAGTTCTCTCCGTGCAAAAGTTAGTATGCTATTAGCGATAAGCAGTCGCCGTTAGTTTTTTTTGTTATCTATGCTTTTTATGGTAACAGCTGATTCGAAGTTACGTATAAACAAACAAACAAAACACTGTCAAAATATATATGTACATTTTGTTGCATAGATAACTTTTGTTGATCCTTAAAAAAAGAGATATTCGTATTAAACGAAAAAATTAAATTTATTAAGGTAGTTAAAAACCTGTTCCTCAACTTGCTACGAAATGGAGGAGTCAAACGGATTGATTTATGGCTTGGAACTGCAAGTACGACGTTTAAACATATTAAGCTAAATATAGTTAAAATATATGTATTTAATATGATAATTGTTCACTAAATAGGCTCGAGCCTTAACTCCGCAATACGGCGAAGGAAATGAGGTGCGCTTTTTTATAGCGACAAACTCTTTAAAACCTACCAATCAAGTACATTTACTGGAGTTTAATGAAGAGCAAGCAAATGTAAAATCGAAGGTAAATCCATATAAAAAAGAAGTATTTAGCATCTCAAATTACTTTTAATCCGCGTAGATCTACGAACATTCGCTTGGCGAAGTTTGGAAGTTAAATAGTAGCCCACATGATGAAAATTTGATTGCTTCCTGTTACAATGTACTTAAAGGATCACAAGTACAAACACAAGCGGCATTGCTTGAAATGCCTGCGGAAGTGGATGAACAAAATTTGAAAATGGAGTTTCTACCTTGGCAGCAAGTTGAAACACTCGATACGGAGGTAAAAATTAATAAAAAAAAAATGTGTACTAAATATTTAGCAACTTATGTATATATGTAAATACCAATTCATTTCAGAAATTTGGTGATAAAGTGAAAACTGTTGAATTTCATCCCAGTCAGAAAAATACTTTAGCTTGTGTAGTAGATGGAAAAGTTGTAATTTTTGATCGCGCTGAATCGCAAACGCGTGTTGTAGCAGAAGCTGCAGCACCAAATGCACAAAAGAATTCACCTTCTTTCAGCACAGGCAAGTGGTCTCATCACCATCAGGGACATCAGTTTTTTACTTTACACGATTGTAGTGTGCGCTCGTTTGATATTCGTGACACGCAACACTGTGCGTGGTCCATTGAGGATGCACACAATCAACTTGTTCGTGATCTGGATTGCAATCCAAATAAGCAATGTCATATTGTAACAGGCGGTGATGATGGCGCAGTAAAAGTGTGGGATTGTCGTATGCCAAAGGAAGCAGTATTCTCACGTAATGACCACGCTCATTGGGTTTGGTCGGTGCGATTTAACACATTCCATGACCAACTAATATTATCGAGCTCAAGTGATTGCAAAGTTTTGCTGACATGTGCTGGTTCGGTAAGCTCCGAGGCATCTAGTGATGCATTGCCGGAGGAACGTCGACGTGTACTTTCAGATGGTTTATTACAGACTTTTGATCAACATGAAGACTCGGTTTATTGCGTTGAGTGGAGCAATGTAGATCCTTGGATCTTTGCTTCGCTGAGTTACGATGGCCGTGTTTTAATCTCAAAAGTTCCAAAGCAATACAAATATCAAATAATATTGTAAATTATATTTTATGGATTTATACATAATGTATATTGTTTTATTCTAATTTTAAATAAAATATATTAGTTTAATACTAAATAACATACGTATATAGATTTTAATTATCGCCTAGCCAGTGTCCTCAGATGTAGCGTCTGAGGAGTCATTGGGGTTCGTGGTTTCAATTGAGCATACACGTTTAATTAACTCGTTTTCAATGGGTTTGCCATTGTCCACGGCTTCTTCCATTTGCACATATTCAACTGTGGTGCTTTTATTTAAAGAATCTCTATTGGCTTTCGAAGATGTGTCATCAACATTAGTACAACATTCCACACTTTTTTTCTCTACATTCGATTTGGTACTCTTTGCTTCTGTCTCATCTTCTGCTTCCTCTGCTAAACTGCTTCGTTGAGGCTGGGCCTCGGCGTAGTCTAAAGGATACTGTTGGCTTAGCTTTTGTTTTATGGAACGCACTTTCCTAAAAATATAATCCAGATCCTTTTTCATTTCAGTTAGTAATTTCACATGTTTTTTGAAATCATCATTCGCATTTTTAAGTCGACTTTGTGATAACTGGTTACAGTTTAACATCATCTCATTTGTTTTTTCAAACCGCTGTAGCCTAGAGTTAGCAAAACAATTATTTAGAAGTAACAATAATAGTGTTAGAAATGGGCTCACATTTGCTTTTGCGCTCTTATCATAGTTTCAACGTCTCCTTGATTGACTAATCCAGCCAATCCTTGGATAAAGACTTCAGCCGCCGTATAGTTGTGGAATCCTTCAAATTCACTTTCGGGTGTAACATTCTCCGTTGCGTTACCATTATTACTCTTGCCAGTAGGAGATTGCACTCCCTGAAAGTTCTGGGCCATTGTATCTCTGTTGTCCAATTTGAATCTAAAAGTTTTACTTTGTTTTCTTTTATATTGCTTATTGATTTTGTTTTCACTCTATTATGATAAAACAAACGTACAGTCACTGCCAGATATGTTATTACATTTCAATTGGTGGGCCACCTCACATACTAATCATAGTCATAATTTTTATTAATAAATGTTGAGCCGTGAATGTACTAAAATTTCTTTTTTAATTATTAAGTCTAAATTAAATAAATATAAATTTTATATGTTATAATTATTAATATTATTATTTTTTCTTACCAATTTCTTTCGCTAATGCCCGGCAGGCGGAGCAGGCTGAATTGCTGAATTTGTCTTCTTTCAAAATCTCCATTTTGTTTATAACTGTCAATTTATACAGCGAATGTGAGAAGAGGCAGAATAAAAAAGTCATCAAATAGAGAAAACAACTTAGTTGCAGAAAAAATTAACTCCACTAATAAAATAGAAACATTTATTGGCGTCGAAAACTTCAAAAAACCTTGCAAAAATTGCAATCGTTTAGCCAGTGATTAAATTGCTTATATCTAGTAAAAATTCTCAGTTTTCTAAAATATAATGGCTCAGAACATCAGTCCAGAGCATAGTGGAGTAGACTCTGCGAAACAAGGTGCCAACTCCTGTGCAGCAAAGCATGGGCATGCAGTTAGTAAACGGTATGTCTGGAATTATGATACTTATATATACTATTAATTCATATTTTCTATATATTTTCATAATAGTCTCCAAAAAGAATTGATGAATTTAATGATGGCAACAGAAAAAGGTATATCAGCATTCCCCGATGGTGAAAATATATTTAAATGGATTGGTACGATTGCTGGTCCGGCCAATACAGTATATGTGGGTCAAAAGTATCGCCTCTCGTTGGAGTTTCCAAATTCATATCCATACGCACCACCAGCCGTAAAATTTTTGACACCCTGTTTCCATCCAAACGTAGATCTAGCTGGCTGTATATGTTTGGATATATTGAAAGATAAATGGTCGGCCCTATATGATGTACGCACAATCCTGCTGTCCATACAATCGCTATTGGGTGAGCCCAATAATGATAGTCCGCTAAACGCTCAAGCGGCAATGATGTGGGCGGATCAAGCCGAGTACAAAAAATACCTGGATGCCTTTTACGAAAAACACAAGGACACATAAATTCTTAAATCCTGAAGTAATAAAAGGCAGTGCGATAGACGCTTTAATACTGAAAAAAAAAAACGTTACATTGTTCATAATTGTCGGGTCGTGGTGTTGTTCTCGTCACAATGGTCAAAGTCAACGAAAAAGTGTCTTCGCTGTGCTGATTCACCCAACACATTTAAGCATTATTAGTACACCATCAAACTCTGCATTATTATGAAATTCATCTGTAATCGATTTTACTTTGTAGTTTAAAAAGTTTCTACGATCTGTTGTCAGTTCACTGCCGACGCTGCCACCGTAAGCCTGTGAGCAACCACACAACACAAAACATGTTAAGTCGTTTATTAAGAGATACATATGCGCTATTTATAAGAACATTTTAAGTAGGTGTAATTAAATTTTTTAACAATGCTTTCGTGTAATTATTTTGCTATTATTTAGTATTTAAAAGCTTGTTCATACCTTTATGATTCAATTAACACAACTATTTTTATTTAGACTTATTCATATTTCTATAAAACACTTGTGAGACAGTTTTATAGCGAAACAGTCAAATAGTTTAAAACCAACATGTCTATTTGTTAAATATTCGTTTAGTTTCATATTTTATTTTATTTTGTGGATTTTACATTTTAGATGTGGTGTTCAACAAACTTGTAGATCACACTACACAAGCACACCTAGCGTCTAAGTGGAATACACAGTTAAATAATTCATGATGCCCATTATAAATTAAATTGCTAAATAAATAAATAATTGTCAACATAAAATTAATTGAAATAAAATGAAATGTATTGATTAAATAATAAATAATTGTAACGGTGATGAACAAATTGGAAATGAAGACATTTAAATAGAATTGTATTTCTTCACGACAGCTAAATAAACTGTTTTTTTTTTTTTTTTGTGGCATCGGAGATTTACTTAAATCGCTTTGTGGCGGGAGCTTTTATATTGAATTTTCGTGATTCTTACATTCCTTTTGCATTAATTCACGCGTTTTAATATTGAATTGTTCAAGATTAGTTTTGTAGAGATCCGCTGCTTCGCTATTCAACGGATCGTCTGGGTTAGGAGAAGCTAGTAGTAATTGAATGGAGAGTAGCATTGACTCCAGTGTAATAGCAGGATTGTAAGATCCGGTTGGCGGCATACGTAACAAATCCAAACAAATTTTGCCCGCTAATTCAAATAAAATTAGTTATGTATAAATAAAACTTCTCAATAAACTCACAGTTGTCTATATTTGGATGATAAATTGGCGTAGAGAACTTGAAAGTTGGTGGTTGGAAAGGATACTGGGTGCCAAAACGTATTTTAATTTCGAATACACCGCCTTCATATGGGGAACCTTTTGGTCCTGGAACTTTCGCCAACAAATTCGAGTAATCGTCATTTGATTCCGGCGCACAAGAAATACCTACAATCAGAAGATATCCAATATAAATTTAAAATATTAATTTATTATACTCTTACCATGATCAGACTGATTCTCCACCAACTGTTTAACTTCGATTGGAATTCTCATTTTTTTAATTTTATCGTTCATATTATAATTTAATTTTAGTTTTCAAATCCTTTTATAAACAGCTGATTATATTTGGCGCCAAGTAGTAGGTATGAACGCTTGGTTGAATCGATTATTTAGAAAGATTACCGATCTTTATTTAAATTTAGGAGGTAGGCCGTTTCTTTTGTTATATGTTGCTTTATCATGTATCCGTTTAATATATCAAATTTACGCAGTCAAAATTTATTCCAAATGTGTATTTATTAATCTTTTAATAAATTTTGTTGTTGTGAACTGAATGCAACCGTGAAGATTGAAAACAGAACACAGCTGTTCAGTTCAAGGTTCAAGGAATTTTGTTGCCGGTGAAAAAACAACACAAAATATGAAATATGTAGTAAATGCGGTAATTTGTACACAGTAAATTAGGGCATTGTTATTAGCAGTGGAAGGGTGTTAAGAATTACCGCCTCTTCACCTTAAGTTTGCACATGGCTAAATCGAAAGGTGACGAGTGCACAACTTTGAAA
The DNA here is from genome assembly GCA_037783105.1 of Bactrocera zonata. Classification (NCBI taxonomy): domain Eukaryota; kingdom Metazoa; phylum Arthropoda; class Insecta; order Diptera; family Tephritidae; genus Bactrocera; species Bactrocera zonata. The sequence continues at coordinate 20,706 of JBAWJQ010001966.1, read as the reverse complement.
AATCGACACAGGTAAAAAATTTATGCAGCATTATTTGGTTGCAACTAATTGTACTTTTTATTACTTATTGTTTATTAGGTGAGTCATTGACGTGTAAAGATAAATTGAACGTTTGCAATAGTGCCTTTTCTTTTCAAAGCATATATTTATGGAACTTAACGCACAACTTACACAACATTTGAGTTACAAATGCAGAGAAAAGTAAATAACGACTTTGATAAATAACTATAAACTGTGTGTCGAAAAATCTAAGAACGACAAGAACTTTGATCCGTCCCCAATATAAAAATCATTAAATAGTAGTTAAAACCAAAGCCAATTCGTATCACATTTTTGTTATTTGCTTAGGCAACACAAGTTTTTAATAAACTGCAAATGCACTGCCATATAATGGTCTATGTACGCATTGTGCTTACAACGTTACTGACTATCACCTGTCTACTGGGAGACAATTTTGTTGAGCTGACACAGCATCCTCTATTAAAAGCATTAGCCGATAATGCTACACATGCTATAATTGGTGCATTAACAGGAATTGCGTTTGCTGTTCAATTTCATGAGCGTACGAGCAATTTGCTGGGATGGTTCTTGATATTCACGTGTTTCGCCGTATCTTCTTTAATTGATTTGGATCACTTTATAGAAGCGCGTTCACTTTACTTAGAGGTAAAATAATATAGTTTAAAATGGCAAATGTACTTGATATTAAATATTACATTTATTTATAGGATGCGACTAACTTGCCCCGACGTCCTTTTCTACATTGTTCGAGTATAATTTTTGTAATACTCATTTTCTACTTATGCACGGCTAGTTTAAACTGTTTTAAGACATCTTTAACATTTGGCGTGTTGCTTTGCGCTTTTGTCACACATCATACCCGTGATGCCGTGCGTCGTGGTTATTGGTTTTGTCCAATTGGTCACACTGGTCGCGTGCCGAATGTGGCCTACATTGTGATAACTGTTTTGACGCCACATTTGGTGGCATATTTACATGGCATTTGTCGTAGTGGACCAGTACAGTATTTCCTGGGTCAGTATATAAAGCTGAGTGATAATTATCGTATTGGAAGTGGCGGTTATCGTTATATGAATGTGTAATTGTTTGGAATTAATATTTAATTGTTAAAATTGTTGATTAGTCGTAACAATATAGAAAATTAGTTCAAATCAAGCATAATGTTCCAAGAGAACTTAAAACAAGTGATAGCACAACACATTTAAGCTCAGCTTATTTATATAACGAGTTATAAAACGTAGCATAATAATCTGCTAATTATATATCCTTAGACTAAATATAGTAATTTTATTAAATTTCTAAACTATGTAAAGAAATACAGAGTAACTGTAAAGATTTTAGTACGTTTTCCACAAAAATAACTAGTAACACTATTGACCAATGGATAATACGCTCATCTTCCAGTCAAATAAATTTGACAATACTTCTACTAAGCACTTAAAATATAAATAGACAAATAAAAAATAGTGTATTCAATAGCAATTAAAAAGGTGATCATATTGCTCCGCAAACTATATTTTACTTCGCATTAGATTGACTACGTTTAATGATATCCATGACATTGTGATATATAAGACATTAAATAATACATATTTATATACATTAATACTTACATATGTAACACTTTAAGCAATATTATATGACACGAATTAAGCAAAACTCAATATATACTATATATCACGAAACGTAGTTTTCCATTTATAACAAAATTTTATAAAATCACAGAATTATTAATTGCTATGCAAAGTTTTTGATAACGAAAAGTCTGAATGTCAAAACACATTTTAAAGAAATTTTCAATAAAATATGCATAAGCATATGCCACGATATATATGTATATAAATGTGCATACTTCTATGTATGTATGTACATATATAACTTTAAAATATTTAAATTTTGTGATTGAGTATAGTATGTGGAATAATTTAAAAAATTGGTACATATTTCCGTTTTTAGATTTCAAATCAAAAACGAATTGTGATTTGATTTTAACATAACTTTTTTTAAGTACAATTTATCGACACTTTCCACAAAGAAATTAAAGCTTGCCTTAAATACTTTTTTTGTTATGAAGCGCGCAAAAATAATTGAACAAAAGTTAAATATTGAATAAAATTAACAATAATTGTTCTTTAGCAGTTAATTATTGTTTAGTGCAGTGATTATCAAAATAAATCCAAATCTCTTCTGTATGGTATGTTATATGACTCAAAAATGCCTCCCAAAAAAACCATTCAACCGCAGCTTTGTGCCGTTTGTAAAATGGTCGCTAATTCACCAAGTGTAATGTGCGCAAATTGCCGCTCATGGACCCATTCCAAATGTGCGAAACTTAATAGAGCGGAATTCACCGAGCTAGCAAATAAAATAAAGCATCAAGGTCATCAATGGAAATGTGAAACATGCCGTTTGGAGGTTAGTATCGTCACTCAAGATGATCTTGACTGTGAAAGTGACGACGATGGAAACATCACCATGCTTAAACTTAAACGTCTGCTTGATGACCAGTATTCAAAGATCACAACATCTTTTGAGAGTAAGTTCAATAGTTTTAAGACCGCCATTGAAAAGAATGTTAATGACATCAGAAGGGAGGTCTCAAGTTTATCCAAGCAGCACAAAGATTTGTCTAATACATGTTCTACTCTTGATAACAGACTAAACTCAGTAGAAAACAAGCTCGAAACTTTCACTAGCGCAGCAGCTCCAACTGAGGAAATTTTAGCAGAGTTTTCCGAACGCAAAAAACGGGAATCAAACGTCGTTATGTTGAATGTTCAAGAGTCAAGGAGAGCTGATGGCAAAGACCGTCTTGATGAAGATAGAGCTACCGTCCAGTCCATCTTACCAATCGATTTGCCTGTCAGTTTGGATGAACTGAAACTCCGACGATTGGGTCGCCCAACTGCTGGCCGTAACCGCCCGCTGCTAGTGGAAACAACTTCCCCATCCGTTGCTCGCGCTATATTAAAGTCTAAACCACCCGAACCTGTTGACGGAACACCCAAAGTCATATTTAAATCAGATCTCACTCCCGCTCAGTTGACGCACCTCAAGAACCTTCGCACACAGCTGAGTTCTCTGGTGAAAAATGGGGATTCCTCGAAGACAATAAAATACGTTAATGGCGTCCCGAAATTAGTCAATAAGAATTTTCGCTCGTTCAACGATAAGGGAAATTCAAACAAACTTACACATCCACTATCAGAATGTGAGGGGACTACGAACCAAGCTCGGCAGTTTTCTCACAGCAGCAGCGATTAGTAGTTTTGATGCATTCTGCATCACTGAATCATGGCTTCACCCAGCTATCCATGATGGGGAAGTTATAGATGATTCATTCAGTATTTACAGGAAGGATAGAAACAATATCACAAGTGACGGTGAACGAGGTGGAGGTGTTTTCATCGCAATAAAGAAGTTTGTGCCCGCGGAATGTATCCCAGTCATTGATGATAGTATTGAACACATATACGTAAAAATCAAGTGCAATAGATCAGACATCATTATTGGATGTGTCTACATTCCTCCGAGAGCATCGCTAGTCGTATACCAAGCGTTCCTTGATACACTCCAGTACCTGAAAGAAAAGCACAAAAATGCCAACTTCCTCATCACGGGGGATTTTAACCTTCCAAGTAGCTCGCCGTATACAGACTGTGTAAATTTGCTTTATGAAGGCTTTTCTCTTTTAGAATGCCGCCAATTTAACAACATTCAAGCCGATAGTCACAATTTACTCGATCTCTGTTTCAGTAATCAGCATATACATGTTTATCACACACAGGCAATTACTACAATGGATCGATACCACCCAGCACTTGGTATCACGATTGAACTCCAGCTCAGCCTCAAACCAGTAACTATACCTTTCTATGATTTCCAAAGTGCTGACTATGGGAGTCTTAACGCATTCTATCAAAACGTTGATTGGACGAGACTGTATTCATCCACTACCCTTGACAGCAAATTAGTAGTCTTCTATGACATCATTCAAAGAGGTATATCTACCTATGTGCCTGTCCGTTCACAGAATAACAACAACTTTCCGTACTGGTTTTCAAGTGAATTAAAACGCAAAATGATACTCAAGAAGGAAGCCCATACTACCTTCAAGAAGTGCAACTGCAAAGAGAACTATAGAAAATTTAGAGAACTCAGGAAAGAATGTAAATTTCTCAATAAACAATGCTACAGGAATTACATAGACAAGGTTGAACGACAAGTACAAGACGACGCTAATGTGTTCTGGAAGTTTGTTAGACATAAAAAAAGAGGTAATGGTGACATCCCGTCCACCATGTACTGGAATAATCTGACGGCAGATTCAGGTATCGACATCAGCAATATGTTCGCATCCTTTTTTAATAGTGTGTGCAACCAAGATTCTCACCAGTGCTCACCACCAACTGAAGTAGAACCAGCTCCCACTGTCATTATGGATGAATTCGGGGTTAACATCAATGATGTCCGTATAATGTTGTCAACACTGAACTTGAAGAAAGGTGCTGGTCCGGACGGCTTACCAAATAGTTTTCTTAAATACTGTGCATACAGCCTCAGCGAGCATATTACACACCTATTCAGTTACTCTCTACAAAGCGGAGTCTTTCCTACTATATGGAAATCATCCTACATCTGTCCGATTCACAAGGACGGCCCAAAGTCTGAGGTCGTTAACTATAGGCCAGTTTGTATCCAATCAGCTTTGGCCAAGCTTTTCGAGAAGATAGTTCTTCCACAACTCACGGCATTCTTTACAAACATTATCACCAACAAGCAGCATGGTTTCGTCGGCGGTAGGTCGACTTCCTCTAACCTGTTTATCTACGTTAATTATTTACTAGATGCCCTAAACAATGGCCACTCAGCTCACACCATTTACACCGATTTCAGCAAGGCGTTTGACAGGGTGGATCATACTATTCTGCGAAACAAACTTAGAAGATACGGTATATGCGGTAATGCACTGAATTGGATTCAATCATATCTTACAGGAAGGCATTTCCAAGTCAAAGTAGGTGGATACCTGTCTGCTAAGCATAATGTAACCTCAGGAGTACCTCAGGGGTCACATCTGGGGCCTATTCTCTTTAATATTTTTGTAAACGATATTGGCGATAACTTTCAATCGGAATTTTTGCTTTATGCAGACGATCTGAAGATCTTCAGAATGATAACCAGTGAGCAAGATCTTCGGGTTCTTCAGAATGACATAGACAAGCTTTCGTTGTGGTGCCGATTAAACAAATTGGACTTGAATGTAAAAAAATGCGTAACTGTATCCTACTCACGGTCACATATCAGAATACCAGCTAATTATTTTCTAAACGATGAATTGTTAAGTGAAGTGGATCATGTAAAGGACCTGGGTATCATCATAGACAATAAACTGACGTTTAACAAGCATATTGAAAAGATCACTCTCCAGGCATTTAAGGTTCTGGGATTCATTACTAGAACTAGCAAAGATTTCACGAATCCCATCTCACTGCTACGCCTTTATTCATCTATGGTTCGGCCAATTTTAGAATATGGCACTGTAATTTGGTCGCCTTACACTGATGCTGCCTGTAGTCGTATTGAAAAAATACAATCAAAATTATGTAAATGTATTGGCTATCGCTATGGTATTCCTGGTGGGTACAACACAGTGTCTGATGTCTATGAATACTATAACATAAACAGCCTGCAAGAACGTCGTCAAGTAGCTGACATGTTATTCTTTTTCAAAGTCATGAACGGCCTTATCGATGCGCCAGACATCATCAGCATTTTCGAACTCGCATCAGTGGGTCCCTCACTGAGACATAACCGTCTCCTGATGACTACGAAAACAACCAAGAGCTACGTTTTCAACGGTCCTCACAACCGTCTGGCCAGGCTCGTCAACTCATTGCATAGTGATGTGGACTTCTATAGTGGATCACTCAGGGTCTTCATCCCGGATATCAAATCACGTCTACTGCAATATCCCTAGTCTCACCTTTTACACTTTCTCCTTCCTAATTTGCTAGTCTTACAACTTTTGTTCAATTTATAGCCTTATTTATACTAGTGTTAAATACTACTTAATCCCTTATATTTAATTACATAACAATTATTACATAATTTCAAATTATATAGTTGTATAAAGCCGTTTGGCGTATGTATACTTAAAATAAAAATAAAATAAATAATAAATAAAATGCTTTTAAACTGAATATGATTAACATTTATTTTCAATTTTTTTGCTGTTGTTGTATTGGGCACCTAATCCCCGTTAGGATGATAAGGATTAGCTAAGTTTTCGTCGTCGTCATCCAACGGCAGACCCAGGAAACGTGCCGTTTCGATGGGGTCGGACCAAAGAGATAAGGGTGTCAGATGAGTAGGGTTGGTGGGGCATGCAAAGAGGTTGCCAGTGTCATATATTGGGTTGGTCCGGGTCTATTCTGGATAAATAGGAGTTCAACCAGTTACAGCATTGGAGCAGCGTAAGGGTCACTGTCGTTTCTCCCGGCAACTCGAGCTCTTCGTCTGCAATGGTGGTGGTTTGACTCCAAGGTCGGCATTCACTCAGAGAGAGTAGGTGATGGTGTTAATGGCTCCACTGGGGATGGCGGTCAGTGCTTGTCCGAAGTTAGTTGCGTCTGAAGTCTGGTCGACGTATTGTTTAATGCCGTCGACGTAGTTAAGAATGCTTTTAGGAGGCGTTTCCTAACTATGCAGGTGTTCGATGGGAGACATTAAGAGGTCCGGAGTGCAATGTTCTGACAAGTTTGCAGCTTCCACGTTTCACTGCATCCAGGCGACCATATTGGTGCGGCGTAGTTAATGATTGTCTTGTATGTTGCCAACAATGTTTTTTTGTCTTTTCCACATGTGCTGCCGGCTGGCGACTTGGGGATTTTGTTGCGGCTTTGTACTTTGGCGACAATCGCGGCCGTATAAGGAGTGAATGAGCACACGTTGTTGAAAGTCACACCTAAAATTTTTATTGACAGCCGGAATCTTAGAGCCATCGACTACAATATTAAGGTCAAGTCTGTACTACCTTCGTCCAGTTTGTAAATATGGTCGCTGTGGATTTAGTGGGGGAAAGTGCTAACTTCCGAGCAGAGAGAAAACGAGAAAGGTCGGAGAGATAGCCGTTTACCTTTGAACAAATACCATCGATTCCATTGCCCCACGTCAATATCGTGCAGTCATCAGCGTACGAAGTGATAGAAATTCTCTCTAGTGATTGCAGGAGCTTCGAGACGGGGAGAGGACACCATCTTGCGGAACCTCTTGTTTAATTCTTATCAGCTTTGAGTGTTAACCTCGAAACAGTACTGATGATTGACGACCGGTCGCTCAGGTAGTTCATGGTCCACCTCTACAGTCCTGGAGGGATTTTTTTGATGTCCTTAATTCCATTCCGCCGTATATGTCATGATTTCAATTCTCATTCCAGCACATTTGATCTAACAGACTTAAGCCGGTTCTACTCACCTGGGATTTCATCAGGCCAAGGGCTGTTATTTCGGAGATCTAGCCCCCTTTACATCGGGGATATTTTTTGTTTTTGTCTATACTTTTGGTGTACGTACCCCGTTTTAGTTATTTATACATACATATACATATCTTGCAACTAATAAAACATATAAACTTACCGATCCAAATGAAGTTCTTGTATGGATAACGTTTCTATTCAACAAGATATCTTCCCGAAATTTGGCATAAATTATAAGGCTATAATCTCCTAACATATTGCTCTAATCGGACTATTACAACAAATAGCTGCTATGCATACTGGACAATCAAAATTGGGCTAAAGGTCTCTATACCACATTAAGGGGGTATTCTATTCTAGAAATGCTATTTAACGGCATTTTTTTAAAGTCCAATAAAAAAAGCTATGAATATTTTTACTATATAATTTTTTATCAGATTTATTGATATTTTAAGAATACAAAAAAAAAATTTGTGATAATTTGATTAATTGCGGCGTGGTGGCGTGGCGGGAGTTGAAAATAAGGGTGCGCCCTTCCTGACACGATTCCAACACTTTGGGTGATCTGAAAAAAAATAAAAAAAAAAAATTTTAATCAGTACAAAGCCGCTATAGTCTGAACTAGGATAAATAAAAAAAAATTTCAGTAAATGGCGACTGTTTGAATTTTTTGCCCGTTTTTTGGCAAAGATCAAAATTTTTTAAAAATACTAAAAGTCAAAATTTTTTAATAATCCTAGTTCCAACCACAGAGAGATATATAAAGAAGATCCACACCAAATTTCGAGTTAATCGGTTTATTAGAACTTGAGAAATCAAGTCAGAAGTGTGGAAAATAGTAGTTTCGAGAAAAACGCGATTAAAGTTTTACGTTATACGATATTCACTCAACCGGTCTAGTTGCCACGTCACTAAAATGGCTATAACTTTGAAAATAATTTGAGTTTTGAAAAATCCTTTTAGGGAGATATTTTTGAATATCAAAACTCGATTTTCGATTTTTTCAAATTTCTAGACTAGAATACTAGAATATAAGATGGACCTGCATACATACATACATATGAAGTGCATTATAGCTCCGAAGTTAAAGATTTTTCTTGCTTTTATTTCTATTGGGAAAAATATCTGTGTGATTCGAAATATTAGAGGATTTTCTTAGAAAATTCTGATTAGAACCACCTTACTGGCGTATATCAATGGCCACCCGGATGTATGATGAACATTAAGAGTGGCTATGCAAACATACAAACATGCTTTAATACTGTCAGCAAATCCTATACAATTAGCAACTTAAAATGTATGTAATTTCCTATAGCCTTTGACGCAATAATCGAAACAAATAATATGTGCATATGTAAGTATCTACTCGTATACCTATGAATATATAGTTGCTTAATTGTTCCACTTTTAGCGCCAAATTGGAAATAAATAATAAGTGCATTTGAATTATGCTAATTAAAAAATCTGTCAATATAAATAAAAGGCGAAAAATAAATTGCTACAACAAAATTGTGTCTATATTTTGCTCTTAATACTTAATTTGCGTTGAAATTTCAAAAACAGGAAAACTATCAATTTTTTATGTACTTAATAGGGTCTAACATCTGCTGGATTTTCTGTTTTCGATGTTGTTGTTACGGTAATTTAGTCCCCGTTAGGGTGGTAAGGTTCCAATAAGTCCGTTAGGACCGGTAAATTTTTTGTTTTCGTCACTGTTAACTGAACAAAATTAGGGATTTATATTGATAAGGTTTGTATATAAACCCACAATACGAATTGGACTAAAAGGACAAGAGAAAAAAAGAGAAAATTGAGATTTCTACTGCTGTTGTCGCAACGGCGGAAACATTCCAAAAATAATATTTGGCAATGACGGCGACTCCATTTTTTTTGTGTGGATGGAAGGGTTTGACTTCGATATAGCAAACGAAAGATACAGGAAACGATATTTTGGGACAAATGGAGTTCTTCCTGTGGATATGTTAAATCTTAGATTACCTAGGCCTCACATTAGATTCAACCTGGCACGTGGGTTAATTCCAGAGCTATCAAGGCACTCTCGTTATGCAGACGCCTAGCCGTAGAACCAAGGGCTGCAAGCCCGGTGTCATCAAGTGGCTGTATACCATGATCGTAAGGCCTATTGGCACTTATAGAGCGATTGCTTCGGCATAGAAGGCAACGCAATTTTTGATAAGCCTTCAATTATCGAAGCTGCAAAGACTCGCCTGCGTCTGCGCTTTAGGGACAATGCGCACTTGCCCAACCGTAGCACTTGAAGTCATGCCTGAGCTCACCCCGCTGCATCTAGTAAGCAAATGGGCAGTGAAGCATACATACTTTACAAAAAAAGTTTAGAGTTGCTCTCGGCAATAAGGCGGAGAGGAGTGATGACATGAGGGGTAGCACTATCCAGTGGTGCACTGACGGCTCGAAAACAGCGGGAGGTATTGGAGTAGGCATTGCGGGACCGCACACCAAACTATCCATATCAATGAGATGTTTTCCGAGCATCATCTTTCAAGCAGAAGTCTTGCTATAAGTCAGTGTGCCAAAAACTCCAGAACACCTGATTCTAGATTGCTCAGCGATTTGTAGAATCAGGCTCAAGACTCTAGGAACTATCTACGTGAAAAAGGATCACATCACCTTCATAGTGCCTTGCAACCTCCTGAAATTAATCAGAGTACCTTTCTGACCATATGTGATATAGAAGAGGATAATAGACCATAGGACGCAGGACAAAACTTCAATTATACTTTATCTACCTAGGTTAGATGAGATATTAGATGTCTAGAAAAGTAGTAGGAATAAAATTAAGCTAAGAACGAAAATAATTTTGAAGTGTGTGTGAAGATTTGGCTAAAAACTCACTCGATGGTGCATTATTGTGGTACAAAAACCAGTGTATGGGATATATGACGACATTGACATAGTTCAGCGAATTGAAAGACAGCGGCTACGCTGGTTAGGTCATGTTGTTCGAATGGACGAAAACACTCCAGCTCTGAAAGTATTCGACACAGTACCGGCCGGGGGAAGCAGAGGAAGAGGAAGACCTCCACTCCGATGGAAAGACCAGGTGGAGAAGGACCTGGCTTCGCTTAGAATATTGAATTGGCGGCTATAATCGCGTAAGTGGTGCCTACGCCAAAAAAGAAGAGAAGAAGAAGAAGAAAACCAGAGTTGTTGACCCATACTTCCGGCCTCTTCTTACAAATGGCTTCGCGCAAACGACGCATAACACTCAAAATGTATTTCTTGTTGACAGTTAGGCCGGTCGGAGGGAATTCGGAGTGCACCACACCTCGATATCAACATCACCTTAATTTTGGAACTGCTTTGTCGTGGTTTTTTCGGCTTCGTCTCACCTTTTCCACAATATTCGGCCGATTGATCGTCTGTGTCCGGGTCGTAAGCAGGAATCCAAGGCTTATCGCCAGTAATAATACGTTTTATGATATCCTGGTAGTCTGAAAGCATTTTTTCACAGACGTTAACACGACGCTGTTTTTCGAAAAAAATTATAGATTTAGGAACCAATCGTGCTTTCACTTTTCTTAGGCCCAAATGATCTTTTAAAATGGTTTTCACTCTTTCTTCGAAAGTTCCAAGAATGCCAGGGAGATCATTGACTGTTAGTCGTCGATTCTCCAATTCTATCTCCTTTATTTTATTAAAGTGGTGATCATCAGTTAATGTTGAAGGCCGTCCTGGCCATGGCTTGTCGTCAATGCGTTCTCTACTCTCTTTGAATCATTTGTACCAATCAAAAACACTTTCTCGCGATAAACAATTACCACCGGAGGCATTTTCCCACTCTCTGAATGTTTTGATAGCAGAAATTTGATTCCGGTGGTTTATGCACGAAATTTAAATTTAAAAGTCTTACCATTTTTTTCTTGCTATTTTTTGCCCACAGTAGTGTTATCTATACATATGTGCAAACAGCACCTGTCAATATTTAAAATTGTTCATAAAAATACATTTTTGCCAATCATTTCGAGTCTATTCTTAGTTGTAATACATATGTAGGTATGTATATATGTCTACATATATGTATGTATGAATGTATGCACATACATACATAGGTACTCTTTTTGAAAACAAAAAATAAAAATAAAATGTTTTTCGCAGCATATGCAGGTTTAAAAATGAAAATGTCTCTGCTTTCCTACAAATGAAAATGCCAAATGAAAAGAAAAAATAATAGAAATTTTGTCAAAAATGTTTTTCTGTCACATCTTGACGTTGTTGCATGTAACTAATGCATGACAGCGGTGCAATATTTGGTCATAAAAGCAAAGTGCAATAAATTTATGGTGAAAATTATCATCTTCGTGGGCGAGTTGCTAATATTTTGCGAATACATTCTTGTTTTACTACAAGCAACAAGGAAATTTTACAAAACCAGGAAACAAAAACAAGATAAAAAACAACAAAACAAAGTTAATTTAGGTTGCACCGAAGCTAGAACACCCTTCAGAAATACAAATACCCTCGATATTTTTTTAAGAAAAAACAAATAAACTTAAATTTAATAGGGATTGTTTATTATCATTTGAAGGAACATTTTTTGGCATTTATGTATATGTATTTTGAAGATTCTCTTTCAAATTAATTTTGGTAATAAAGTTGAACGAATTGTAAGCGTTGATCTGGCGTAAGTCTTTCCATGATGATTTGTCAAACAGTCCGAAGTACCTCTTCTTACATCACCCGTTATATATAGACAATCCATCCAAATCCAAGTCAAATTTGGTGCATACATCTTGCCAAATGAAAAAATTTTCCATACAAAAAATTGATGCGGATCGATCGGTTTATATGGAAGCTATTTGCGATAGTGGCCCGATATCGGCTAACGATTTTTCGGCTCTACACGGTCATAAGCACTATCTATTAAAAATGTTTTCGCAAAATAGAAGCGTTGGCGAAATGTTTGTATTTTTGTATTTTTATTTACCATTCTATAGTACAAACATATATTGCAATGTTTTTATTATCAAATATTCAAGTAGTAATTTTATTGCGATTTTCATTGTTATTGTTTTTCGCACGCGCCCACGACCTAATAAAAATATTTGTTGTTGCTCTTCAGTCATATAGTATGCTTGAGATGATCGCAATATATACATATATGTACAACATGATCGTTTCTATATGTACTTAGCAGTTGTATGCATGCAAGTTTGTTATAAGAGGCAGACCAAGTATGAAATTAGGAAAGAACCGTTTTTTTTTTTTCAAATTTTGAATCATATTTTTAAAGTGATATCTGAAAATTGGTTAGAACCTTTGAATGTGTAGCTTAATCAGTTGAGTGAGTTTCTTTCTAAATGAGTTTTTCTCAAAACAACATTTTTCGAATTTGTTTGAGTGATTACTTCCGCATACCTGTTTGATCTGGCAGGTCAAAAACGATTAAAATTTTGGATGAAATTCAATTGTTTTAAACGTCGCCATTTCATCAGGTAATGATTACTTTCTTCATAGTATGGACAATTCTAGAACAGATTTTTTTTTGGTTTCATACATGCAAAAAGCAGAAATCACTTATAGTGTGATCCAAGTAGAGGTATATTATTTTGACAGATCAAACGTGAGTCGTGTCAGGCAGTCACGTTATTTTTGTTCAGTATTGTTTGACAATTCATCATACATTACAATCGTTCAACTTTATTTCGAAAATTCACCTTCTTTAGAAAATGTGTTTCCCACGCTTCGCTCAACTTTTAGTCAACATAATCAGCCTAATGAACGTACTTTTCGCAACGCCATCACCCATCTCGAGACCCTTCATTCATTATCGGATACTATTCGACTGAAAAGACCACATCCAGCACGTAGTGAAGAAAATACTTGTATAGCAGACGTAGCTGAGAGTGTGCATGAAGAACGTGGAGAGTTGCAACTGCAACTCGGACGTCATGACATATGGAATGACCTGGTGCTTTTTACATCGAGATTTTAAATTGAAAGCGTACAAAATACAGCTTGTGCAAAAGCTGAAGCCCATTTCTGGCTCAATGGTTTATTGAGTTAGTTAGGGGGGTATTCTGGTCTAGGATTTTGAAAAAATAGATTTTTTTGCATATTTAGACTTTCAAAAATATGACCTTGGAAGGATATTTCAAAATTCGACTTATTTTCGGAAATACAGCCGATTTTGGGACGTGGCGTCCGTGTTCACTAGAATTGTCTCCTAAACTTTAAACGCTTTTTTCTCGAAACTACTTTTTTGGGGTGGTTGACATGATATCTTAAGTTCTACTGAACCAATTCCTTTGAAATTTAGTATATATCTTCTTTATATAATGCTCTATCGTGTCTGCGTTGGATTTCCAAAAATTTTGATTTGAAGTATTATTAAAAAATTCGAAAAGATCGAAAAAATCGGGTAAAAATTTTTATTTTTTTTTCAAGTGGACGCAATTTTGTTATTATTATTATTATTTTTTATTGAAAATGGTCAACCCGATAAGGACATCCTTACTAATGAAGAATCTTCTTGTTTTTTGTGTTTTAGATATCTACAAGGGTTGAAATCACGTCAACCAGGACGCACCGTTTTTTTGAAGCCCCCACTCCACCGGCCCGTATCTTGACGAATTTTGGTTTTTTTCTTGCAATTGTTTTTTTATATTATTAAAACCTCAATAAAAAACATATACAAAAATGGATAGTAAAAATTTTTTTAATTTTTTTTATCTTAGTTTAAAAAAATGCCTAAAATGCATGCGTCTAGACCAGAATACCCCCATAATTGAGCAGTGTCACCAATTCGCAGCATTTAGTCGGTCTTTTCAGATGTATTCTTAATCTTTCATTTATAAAAACAGTACTAAAAGTACTGCGTTGGTGGATGGATTTTTATATCGATTTTGATCGGTACCTCGTTAAATAAAAAAACACTTCAATCCGATCGTTCAGTTTGTTTGACAGCTATATAATGTACTTATATGTATGCTACAGTGGTCCGATAACTACTGTTCCGACAAATGAACGTGTGCAAAATTTCACATCGATATTTCAAAAACTGAGCGGCTCGTTCTGGTATATACAGACGGACAGACAGATGGACATGACTAAATCGACTCGGCTCATCATAATCATTCATATATGGTATATATTTTATAGGGTCTCTGGCGTTTTCTTCTGGTTGTTACGAGTATAACAACAACTTATTCAACAACAGCAACAGAAACTTGATCAACGAGCCTTTTTTAAATTTTCGCCACATTTCATTTTCTTTATTCTCTATTCTAACATTCATACAAACACACAAACGTACATACTTTTACTCCAACAAAAATATCAACAGAATTTATTGAAAACCGCTGCACACCCGCTGAGCTTTGGTGATAATCGACGCGACAAGTCATCACTTGCCACTAACAGCAAACAACAAACGGCCATGCAATGTTTTGTGCCACGATCGGTTACTCAACAACAACAGGCATTAGTAAAGCTCATAAACAAAACAAAAACAATCGGAATCATCAACTCATTAAGCTGACAAATGAATGAATGAGAAGCACAAAAGTGTCGCATTCTGTCGCAATATTCTTGGATTTTATGCGCTCCACATTTATGGGCGACGTGGAGGTGCGGCAAGGTGATTGCGGACTGTTGGCTGTTGGCTGCTGTCTGCCGGCTGCTGGTTAGTTGGTGGTGAATCGAACGCTTGGTGTGTGATAAACCACACTACTCGTTGTGTCTTTGTGACAGTCGCGTACAAACTCGCACGCTCAGCTGACTGTTCGTTTGTCAGTCGGTTTTTGTGAGAACATTTATGCAGTTGCTTGTGTTTTGCTTATAATTATTTATTGCGAGTGTTTGGAAAAGGTTTTCCAGCGTTGCTGTGTTGTGATTTTACCGTTGAAAGGTAGCCTATATAAAAATCGCTATAAAAATAGCAACCGTTATAAGTGAAAAAAATATATTATTTTGTTTTTAATATTTTTATTATATTTGGGCTTTGTCTGGCAGTATTTTGTGAATAAAAATCGCTTTTTTTTTGGAAATTTATATAAAATTTAATTAGTGCAGAGTTTTAAATTAAAAAATCAACAAAATTTCGTCACTAAATTCAAGTTTTGAAAACCTCAACATTTCGGATCAGGAGGAAGATGTCGACCCCATTGCGGTAAGCGTATACAATCCATACTAATAAATATATATGCAAGTACATATATGTGTATATGTATATTTTTGTGTACTTAAATATATGTATATATGTATGTATATGTAGATCTTAATTTAAGCTGAAAATTGTTTTTAACATTTTTTAAACAATAATTATGGCAAATTACTCAATTATTAGCATTGAATTAAATCAAACTGAAAATAAAAATTGAATATTATTAACGACACCTCCAATTTTGGCACTAATTAGGTAATAAATTCAAAATGATCGCTTGAGTGCGTTAATAAAAATTTTAACGTTGCTAACAGCAGGATGAGTTGGCGCAATTTGTTTTTGTTTTTATAGTCATTAGTTTTACAAGATTTATTGTGTGTTTAGCTGAGTTTCTCTTCGCTTTGTTTTGTGCTTCTTAATCCTAACTGAATTCTTAATCCTAATTTTGCGCTGTAGGAGCTACATGGGTTTCAGAAAAACTGAAAATTGAATTTTTGGCAGATATTTTTACAAAAAAATTCAGTGAAAATTTCGCGAAATTTTTTCTTTCAAATAGTTGTGATGGAAAAAATCCTTCATCCAAGTTTTTAAGGATTATATTATATCAAGAATCATATTATATATTACCTAAAATACCTGTTTGTGTTTTATGAAGATCGGTTGAGTAGTTCTCGAGAAATCTTGCCAACATTCAATGGACAAAAATCTTGAGAATATTGTTGTTAAATTTAACAGGACAATAAATCTTAATTTTTTAAATCTGTAAACCCATGTAACCCCTGAAGAACTTGCTGAAGACCGAATTATTGACAGGAACAGTGTTGAAATCTGTGCAATGGTAGTCCGTACTTCGAATTATTATAAATTATTACAGCACTATGTTCGTCCGTCGAAAAAGCTATATATAGAATATAGAAAAAGCGTCGCATAACTTGTGTGTAGTAAGCAAGTTGAGCTTAAGTTTTTATTTTTCAGCGTCTACGCTTGAAAATTGTACAAAATAGATATTATTATTTAATAATATGTAATTGAATTGTTTTGAAATTATGGGTCTAAAATTTCGCCACATTTGGAATTTTTCTTTAAAATTGGAAAGTTGAATTTTGTGTTGTAATGAAGTAATTATTTCTGTTGGGAATTTCGTCGTTGCCGTATCAGTACAAATGATGCAACGTGTACATGAAGTTTTTTTTTGACGAATAATGAAATTGTCATTGACATTGATATGTGAAAAGAATGCGGCAGTCATATCATTCACCAATTTTTACAAATTAAGAATCTTGCGATGGATGATTTAGTGATCTGCTTGTTCATATTGTGATACGACTAACAAATAGTATTTACAACCACCATATTCCCCAGATTTAGCTCGCAGGGAATATTTTCATCGTCTCAGACTTGAGAAATGACGCAAGTCAGGAAGTCAGAATTGAAAGAAGCGCCAATTTTGAACGTTTCGTAGCAGCGCACTATTAAGGGGTTAGGGATAGTCAGAGGAACGAAAAAATGAGAATATTATATTTTTTTGCTATTAAATCGTGCTATTTTACAAAAGTAGTAATATGGCATTATTATAGAATGTGTTGACTTGAAGTCACGAAAATTAAAAAAAAAAGATTTAATTTCCAAAGTTATAGTTGTTTGTGTTGACCCAGTTCCAAAAAAAGGTACTTGCGGTGACAACCATAAGTCTAGGAGATTAATCTAAAATCAGTCGGACAAAAAAAAAATTAGTTTAATAAATAGATAAACTCGGGCCTGATCGAAGGATTTTTTTTTTCAAAAACTAACAAAATGGTGGCCTCAGGAAAATTTTGTCTAAATTTTTGGGAAAAAAATCAACAGTTAATTGGACTTAAAAAATCGAAATTTTTGAAAAAAAATCCTTCGGTCACGCCCGAGTTTATTATGTATTCTAAAAGCTGTATTAATTTCATTAAAATCTACAGAGCGGTTTTCGAGTTACAGTTATCATCAGTTCAAAAAACATAGTTTTGAGAAAAACGCGTTTAAAGTTTCACACTAGCGCTTTGAAGTACCCGAGCTCTCTTTGTTATTTGTCGAATAACTAAAAAACTAATTATCGGATCAACGCGAAATTTTCAGAGAATATTTACACTTAACGAAAATGCAAAAAAATTAATTTTTTGAAAACCCCATTAAACCAATAAGGAATTGTGTGGGGTAAACATAGTAAAACTTTGTTCATAATTTAAATTCTGCAAAATCTATGATGTCCCCTTCAAAGTAACATCCCTTGGCCAGAATACACTTGCGCCAACGTTTTTTGCAATCCTTGAAACAGTTGTAAAAATCAATTTACGGAATAGCCTTCAATGCTCGTAGTGATTCACGTTTAATGTCTTCAATTCAGTCGGAGCGGCCAGAAGTCACACGGAGCTAAATCAGGCGAATGTGGTGGTTGCGGTTGAAAATTTGGCGAAAAACTTACAAAGAATCAATGCAGTATGCGACGGTGCATTATCGTGTGCAAAAACTAAGAGTTCTCGGCCTCTTTTTACGAATCAAAGAAAACTGTCAATATAACTTTGATTTTTCATCAGCTTTGACATGGTTTTTCGGCTTCGGCTCACCTTTAACCGACTGTTCGTATGTTTCCCCGTCGTAAGGATAGATCCAAGACTTATCGCTACTAATACGTTTCATAACATCCCAGTCGGAAAGCAATGTTTCACAGATGTTAAAGCGACGTGTTTTTCGAAAAATCCGGGTGTTTTTGGAACCAATAGTGCTTTCACTTCCTCAAATTATCTTTCAAAATGTTTTTCACTGAGCCTTCCTATATTCCAACGACGCCAGTAAGATCTCTGTTTGTTAATCGTCGATCCTCAAGCATCAATTCTTTATTTTATTATCATCAGTTGATGTTATGACCGTGGTTCCTCGTTTTGGCGCGAAATTTAAATTGTCTTAAAAAATTACTACAACAATCACATACAATGTAATTACATAGTAAGATTTTGAGCTATACTTATTTAGTTTTGAAGCAAATACCTCAAATATGAAATATACTATATCATGAAATATATGTATTTTCCCTATGTTTTTTGATTTTTATTACAATATTGAAATATTACTCATAAATTATATGGTTTTCCGCACTGTAAATTCTTTACCAATTTACTGCTGCTACACAGATAATTAATTGAACCACTTAAGCGTTTTTGCATTTATTAATTAATTACACTATTGCTGTGTACTGTAGTTCACAGTATATAACCTACTCGGATTACACGTATTAATACATAATAAATGCACTTATATACTCGTATATGAATGAGAAATATTATATATGCATGCGGCCAGATGGGCAATTCTAAATGATTTGGTATAAAAAACGTTAATTTCGACGGTTGAACCGAAGCTAGAATACCCTTCACAAATAAAAAGGTTTTCATACAAGAATTTGGTTTTGATCGTTCAGTTTATATGACAGCTATATGCTATAGTGATCCGATCTGAGGAAATTAGTCAGAGGTTGCAGCGTTGCCTTGAACAATGGTCTTTGGGAAATTTCGTGAAGATATTTTGTCAAATAAAATTGGATATTTTCCATACAAAAATTGGATTTTGGTTGTACAGTTTATAAGGTAGCTATACCGACTCCGTGGCAAACTTAAAACACCCTGTTGCGGGTATTTAAATTTTCAAAAATATCCCTGTGATATTGTGAATTTGTTGTGAAATTATTGGAAGGGAAATATTTCTTTGCATATATTCATCCGATCTTATCTCTCGCTTTCATTCTGTTCTCACTAATTGCGACCGAAACGCATAGCACGCCTGAAAGCCTTCAGAATCCATTTTTCTTTGGTACCCACTTTTGTATGGAATAGATATTTGAACAACGCTCTTTACGAATGCCAGTCCATAGATCTTAAAAGCGAAGTGCTAAGTTCAGGTATAACCGAATATGTCATACTCTTGCAACTTGTAAAGATTATAGCCAGGAAGTACCTTCAGATCCATCCTGTCTGTTAGCTTTATGGGGCCTAGGGTGAGTTTTCACCCAATTTTATTCATCATAAGCACAAATATGCATTATTATAAGAAAGCATGCTATCTCAATTTCATTAAGATAATTAAGATATTGACGGATATACATATGCGGTATAAAGTCACCCGAAATAATCTTTATATTAGGTACATATGTATATGGGGGCCAAAGGAAGAATTGACCTCATCCATCCGATTTGTATACTACTACCAGGAAAAAATTCTCTCCGAATTCAAATTGTAAATATGAGCAATATTGAGCAATATTTTCGGTAAAAAGTCAACACTAGGTATTGGCGTCCAAATCTTCGGTGCCTAGGGGGTTTCGTTGCTTTGAACAGTTTTTGGTCCTAAGGTGGCATATTCTGAAGGTATTACTTGTACAAAGTTTTATTCCGTTATATCAATTGCATTTTGATTTGTTCACTCTAAAGAAAAAAATCAGATGAAATTTAAAATTATGCGAACATACAGCTAGTCATCCGAATGTCAACTCGTCTCGTTATCCTTACTATTTGTATATACAAGGTGCGTTAGAATCTGTTATCTTTATCGATTATCTTGTGAGAATTTTATAACATTTCATAGATTGGAAGTAAAGTTATTGAGTTTTAAGTGTCAGTATGTTTGTGTTATCGGTTAAAATTGCTTAGAATCCAACATTCGATCTACGCTTGTGATCGATTATTTGACCAAAATCACATTTTAAACATTAACCACTTCCCGTATTCACCTGATATGACACCGTGCGACTTCTTCCTTTTCGGAAAAATTCATTTGCCCATGAAAGGATAGCGTTAAGCAGACGTAAAGGCCATTCAAAAGGGCTGCACCGGCATACTGGCGGCAATACCGGCTAACGAGCTAAAACACTCGTTCGACATGCTTTTGGGCCGAGCAAAAAGGCTGTATTGAAGCAGAAGAAGACTATTTTGAATAAAATAAACTGATTTTGCCGAAAAAACCATTTGTTCTGTCTTTTTTAAAGTCTTGTTTACTTTGGAACGCACATTGTATGTATACCTATACTATATACATATATCTCGCT
>JBAWJQ010001965.1:0-22933 GCA_037783105.1 Bactrocera zonata | reverse complement strand
GTTTCAAAGACGGAATTAGCCGTTCGAAAAGTTCTGCAAACAGTTTGGTGGCATTGGCAGGGTATCATCTACCAAGAGCTGCTCTCCTACAGTTAAACTCTTAATTTAAACCTGTACTATGGGGCCATCTCAAAAAGCAATCGCGCAAAAGTGGCCAGCTTTGGCTAATAGCAGAGGAACACAGCGCACATACATCGCTAGAAAGTCCAGGAGCTTGGTTGGTATACTCTTTGTGTCGCCATTTTAGTTTGGACCTGAAATTAAGTGATTACTACTTGTTTATGGTAAAACCTCATATAAGTTAGGAATATTTAGAACGTTCCTGCCTAAAAATTTGTAAAACTTCATACGTGCGTTTTTAAATTTTGTTCCTCAACACCAATTCTAATTTTACTTGTTTTTATATTTATTTATTGCTGCCTTCTTATTTAAAAATATTTTAAAATGTTGGCTTCGATATGCATATCTATGTCCCACAGTATTTTTTTCTTTTTTTTAATTGTACGAAAAATACATTTCGGTTGATTTTATCTCAAAATATTAATTTGTTATTCTTTAAATTTTTTGAACATAATGTGAGAAAAGTGTCTTCTGTCACAGATTTAACAATTATTTTTGTATCTCCTTGTGAGTCACTGCTCGTATATTTTGAAGAGTTAATACCCACAATATATTAATATATATTTTTTATTAAGCTACAGGTAGTTTTTCTTATTTATTATCCGGAAAATATTTTTAGTACAAGTACATATAGAGTATATAAGATATTTTTATGTATACACATTTATTTATTATCATCCCAAATTGAAATAATTCAAAAATCGTATACGTAAATACGCTATTTTCTGACTGGATTAACATTTTGGCAAAGGCTAATAGAGAATTCACAAATCATTGACTTCCGTCAAAAAACATAAACTTTGAGCTTATGATAACATACATACATATGTTAAATTTGCAAATATCTAAAGCACATATGAGTGAGTTTACATATGCATATATAGGGTGTTTTGCTTTGGGGACGCTGAGAGCTTTTGAATAAATTCATGTGTCAAAGCGAAATCGGTTCTTGTATGTCTGCATCCCAAATACACATATTGAGCTTTTTCAACCAGTAATTAAGAACATTTCACCTGTTTTACGAGGTTTATAAAATGTAAGTAACCTATCGAAGGTACTAGTAACCAGTGGAATAGTATTTGAAGCGTTATATAAATAATATCAAATTAATAACGAACAGGAAAAAATGTTAACTTTGGGTACACCGAAACTATAACAACCTTCACAAATACAAAGGATTCCATAGATAAAATTGGTTTTTCCAAACGTTCAGTTTGTATGGCAACTGTATGCTACAGCGATCTGATGTGAACCATTTCTTCGGAGATAACACTTTTGGCAAAGGTAAAAATTCACACCAAATTTCTTTTAGATATCTCGTGAAATGGAAGACCTTTCCATACAAGCACTTTATATCGATCGTTCCGTTTGTATGACAGCTATATGCCTCATTTGGCAGTTCCGACAAATGAACCGCTTCTTGCTGAAAAAAGCATGGGTGTAAAATTTCAGATCGGTATGGCAAAAACAGGCGGACAATCAGACAGATCGATTTAGATCGGTACGCTGAACATTACATTACATTTTTCAATTGGGACGCTACGAAAGTAGACCGATAGGGACAGCAAACGACACCATAATTTTTCCCGCTCTTTTAACATTTCTTTTTAGTAAGGTTTGCCATTTCATCATGGAAAGATATACGATCGAAAAACGAGTCGAAGTTATTAAAATTTACTATCGAAATTCGGAGTCAGTGGCCTCAACTTTAAGAGCGCAACGTCCAATTTACGGTCGTCATAATCGTCCTGTCAGATCAACAACTGAGCGTTTATTGGAAAAATTTGTTATCCACAGGTGCTGTAAAGTACAAAATGATGCCCCTACCAGTGTGACAAAGTAGTGCTCGTAATGTCGAGAATATTGCTGCCGCTGGCGCATCAATTGAGGAAGAGCCAAATCAGGCTCTCACACGTCGTTGGGACGAGTTTTGCGAAAACATCATGGCCTAAATTCATTACGAGATCAAATTGACACATGAACAGAAACCGCTTGACCACCAAAATCGTCGTGAATTGGTCTGAGCAAAAACTGGAAAATGATCCATCCGGATTTTCATCGAAAAATCATCTTCACCGATGAGGCTCATTTCTGGCTGAATGGTTTCGTTATTAAGCAAAATATGTGTTATTTGAAAGGTATCAATCCACACGTACTCCATGAGTCACCACTGCTTCCCGAAAAATAACCGTTTGGTGTAGTTTATGGGTTGGGGGCGTCATTGGGCCGTACTTCTTCTGTGATGATAAAGACCGTGCTCGTGATGGCCATGTAAATGAAATAGAATTCCAAATTATTAACCCAAATGTACACCCATTATTTACCACTCAACTGTGCAGAAGAACTTATTTATTAATTTATTAATACTTTATCACATTCACAAAGTATTTATAGCTAATACACACATCATATGATTCAAATGGCGGCGTAAATTGCCAAATAAATTATACACATCACTGAGAAACGTAAAATTTGCAATGATATGCTCAGACCGCACAATTTTTCAAAAGACATTTAAAAATGTATGATATTAATTAAATAAGATGTTTTTTTAGTGGCAGATATACATATTTTATTTCGTTTACATTCAAGTATATAAATAAAGCAAACATTTTTCACAACAAAGTATATGCATGTGTATTATATGCATATTAGGATATATGTTATTTATATTAGTTAATATCTTTAATTACGATAATTACGGAAAAATCGTTAGAGATCATTTCATAGAGAATTCAATTTAATACAAAACCCATAAAACGAAATATTTCTTCAAGTGGTTCGAGGCGAGATATGAAGTTTTCTATTTGATAATAAGAAAAAATAAAAATTAAAGCTCATACTCGGATTTCAACCAATTTTTCATTGCACGAAGCAAACATTCGCTTTTTTCGACCTACTCTAATGTATTTGATATAGCTATGTTCAAGTATTTTTTTATATTAGGCACATAACTAAGTTCCCGCTGTTTGTCAATAGAAGGCTCCAGCAGTTAGTGGTGAGCGATTCCGACATATCAAAAACGTGATAAACTTCGCTTAGACATTTAAAAAAGTAACTGCGTTTCCATATCGTAATATTGATTTTGTTTATGTGTCAAATACTTTTAGTTGTGCGAATATCCGATTTTTTGTCAAATAATCGTCATTTGCGAGAAGTGTTAAATTTCTTATTTCAATCAAAGCAATTGGCGGCTTAAGCACATCGGGAACTCCAGTAAAGACGGTGAATTGGAGACTCTATGAGGGTCTGCATCAAACACAAAAAGAACTTGCTTCTGGAGTCACTCGCTAAAACTAATTCAAAGAAGCTAATTGCGCTGCAAATAATTCAGAAACAAAATTTCCTTGCGTTCCTTTTGTTTTCAAACCAAGATACATTAAGCGCCACCTTTTCTCCGGTGAACAATTGCTCCTATAACAAAAAAGAAAGAGTTTTCTTCATAGAATCGTAACGGGTGATTAAAAGTGGATTCATCTCAGCAATCTAAAGAAAATAAAATCATGGCGACGGCCGATTATGTTTCAACGACGGCGCCTCGACCGAAATTTCAAGACGCGAAAGTTATTCTGTGTATTTAGTAGAAACTAGGCCGGTCTTATTTATTATGAACTACTGAAACCAAAAGAAACCATCAATGGGGAACGGTTTCGATTTCAACCGCTGGCCAAAAGTGGCCCTCAACTAGAAGAAGCACGAAAAAGTGATTCTGCTGCAAGGCAATGCTCAGCCTCACGTTGCTAAACCCGTTTAAACTTACCTGGAAACGCTTAAATAGGAAACTTAACCTAACCGCCATATTCCTAAGATATTGCATCTTCCGATTGTTATTTGTTCCATTCCGTGGTACATGGTCTGGTTAAGAGTCAGTTCCACTCATAAGACGATATCGAAAAACGGTTTGCTTCTTGGATAGCTTTACTGTAACGGTATTCGAGTTTTGCCAGAAATATGGGAACAATTTGTAACTAGCTATGGGTAATACTTCGAATAATTCATTTATAACCATTTCCATAAATACCATAAAATTGCATTTTCATTCAAAAAAACAGCGAAAACTTATTTGGGCACCAATATACATTTGTATATGTACATAAGTACAAATAAGCGAGTATAAGTATTTTTCTATAAACATGACCCTGTACATGATAAACAATACTATGTTTTGAAAATAAATCTTTTTAAAGCATACACCTACTTACGGGTACATATTATACATTATATTCTTGCATATGCTTATACTATATCTTACTGTTTTAGTTGCTATTATACATACATACATAGTACATACTCTTTCTTTGAGGCGTTTGAACTGTATTGTTAGACTATAGCAACATGTTGCGTAAAGTATAATAGCTGTATAGGATTATATATGTTCGAAATGAACAGTTTGGAAACGAACGGCTGCCACGCCCACAAAAATAGGTTTAATACTACCTCTAATATATGGGAGCAGTCATATTTTATAGATCATAATCGGTCCACATTGGTATACTGTTTACTAGTCAGTATGAAAAGAATGATTTCTTGGTTCTCTCGTTTCACTCTCCACCGTACATGTCGCTGATATCTCAATAAAAGTAGCAAGACGTATTCATTGCGAGTAATGACGATCTGTTCCATAAATACGTATATTTATTGTATTTTCAAATAGTGTAGTGATACCAATGCCTTATACTTATTCCTACCCTAATGTATAAGATAAGTATAGCGATGGCTGATCTAAAGATTGCACGTGGACTGCTATATGTAGTCCTTTCTGAAAGCCATATAAAAGAAGAACTCCTGTGTTCGAACATTATAAATTAGTAAATGGCTTAGTAGCTCAATAAAAATTTGGACAGGCGTTTAATTATACCCTGAACAGGGTATATTAAGTTGAGCTGAGTCAGATTTAGGCATGTCCGTCTGTCTGTATATATACATACGAACTAGTCCCTCAGTTTGTAAAGAATATCCATATTTGAGATATTTTGCAAACGCTCATTTTAACATCTTCAAGAAGCTGCTCTATAGGTCTAAGTCTGGAACGGCCGATATCGGACCACTATAACATATAGCTGCCATATAAACTGAACGATCGGAATTAACTTTTGTGTCAACTTAGACGTATGCTTTGACATTGTTATCTTCCCATAACAGGCAAATTTTTTCTCAGCCCATGGCAACATGACATTCTTTAGGATGTCGACGTATTTTCTTCTTTAGAATTTTCTCAATCTTATGAAATTGTTCAGCATCAGTTCCAACTATAACATCCCACACTATGACTGATCCATCCACCAAACTGAACGATCGCGAACTCCAAGTTCGTTGTCATGGACCAACTTATACATTTGCCAAAGTCTATACGTCATTCATCGAAATTTGGTATGAGATTGGATTCTGTGCTGAACGGCAACGAATGATTCGATCAAATGCCGAAGAAATTGTTCTCTAGATACTTGGACATTATACTTACTTGAATTCATATAGCATGCCTATACAAACTTTTTGAATTCAATCGCGAGATCAAGTTACTTGTATGAACAACTTCTGCTACAGTTTGACAAGTATATATTCACTGAAATTTGGTATAAGATTTGTATTTTTTAAAGGCAACGAATGTAATCTCTGAAAAGACTTGTTCAAAGTCCACGCGTCGTTACTATAGCATATAGCTTCCATACAAACTGGACACATAGTTACTAACAGAGATGCACCTGCGAAGGGTATTTAGCTTCGGTGCAACCGAAATTAACGTTTTTTTTTTGTTTTTAATAATTTCTACTCCCGCCAGTTCGAGGGGATGTCTGAAGATATGCACTCTCAAGTTTTAAGCCTTTACTTCCCAAACGCAGGACCGTCAAGAAGAAAGTATTGAGTTATTTCCACCTCATCTAATTCCATACAGCTTCGGCATTAGGGTCTGGTAAGATTCCCAACCTTACAGCATGGACACCCATAGGGCAAAGACCTATTAAAAATCCCACAACTGTGGAGAGGCTGGGAGTTAATAGATGTATTTATTTCTTAGAAATTGCGAGAGATAATTTTTTTGGTTCTACCCGCACTTAGCAGGTCCGTACTGGCTTGCTTTATTTTTATGCTCATAAATGAAAATAAATTTACATGTACTTATGTGTGAAGGTTTACTGCAATACTTAAAAGATGTAAACAAAAGCAAATAAAAAAAATAGATATAGTGTTGAAAATATTCTTTCAATATTTTAGGAACATATGTATTTATTTTTTAAATACAAACAACTTTTTCGATACGTTATATCGTAATCATCAGCAACTCAGCTCTATAGGCGTATTCGATTTGTCATTAGATAGGCTCGCTTGTTTGAGCTGTGCTCTCTTGGAAATGAATATGGAAATATTGCATACGAAAACAAAAATAAAATGTTATACAGAATTATTCATATTGTACTTAATGAATTAATAAAATGATCCGGTTACCATTTTGAAAGTTCTTTTGGGTCTGAGAAAAGTAAAAGCATAATTGGTTCCAAAATCATTAAATTTTTTCTAAAAACAGCGTCGCGTTAGCGTCTGTGAAACAATTCTTTCCGAGTGCCAGGATATTATAAAAAATACGTTTCCGGATTTACGATCCGGAAACAGGCGATCAATCGACAGAAAAACCGACGTCAAAGCAGGTCAAAACTCAATGTTATGTTGACAGTTTCCTTCGCCGCAATTATGGCCTGACAAATCTTGGTTTTTGCACCACGATAATGCACCGTCATATACTGCATTGACTCCTCGTGAGTTTTGTGGCAAATTTTCCATCAATATCATGCCGCAAACAGCGTTTCTGATTTAGCTCCATGTAACTTCTGGCTATTCAGCAAACTCACATGACCGCTCCAGGGATTTTGAGTCTATTGAAGTCATTAAACGTGAATCGCTACCAGCGTTGAAGGTTATTCTTCCGGAAATTGATTTTTGTAATTGTTTTGACGTTTGGACAAAACGTTGTCACAAGTGTTTTGGGGGGAAGGGAGGTTAGTTTAAGGGGGCGGACATAGGTTTTGTAAAATGAATTAAGATTTTTAAAATTATGAACAAAGTCTTACTATTTTTTGCCCACAATAATGTACTAAATGATAGTTTCTGTTTCGACATTCCGGATCACATTGTTGAAAAGCGCCTCCACGAGCGACGGTAATACTAGGATCTCGTTCTATCTGGAACATAAATTTCATTCCGTATAAAACTTAAGAAGAAGTAAAGTATTTTGTGAGCTCTAAATTAATTTTCTATAAAATAGTAAACTTGTAATAAAGGTAAAATTGCTTTTACAAAAAACTGCTGAAAATGTTTATTCATCGTTTAATTTCATAAAAATATCTCGCAAATTTATATACATAGTTCAAAGTCAACAAGAAAGATGGAGTACTACTGAAGTGAAAATTCTTATCTTAGGCTTTTCGACAAATTTTAATTTTGCACAAAGCATATCCTTGATGTCATTTTACCATAGTTTGCAAATGGAGTCACAAATTTGGAAATATTCGTTTCCAATTCTAGTGTCTGGCAGCATTATTCATCAGAGTATTGTACTTTTAGTAATGACAGAGAAATGAAGTACTTTCGCACTTGTTGATCAGATAGTCATAAGAACTCATGGGACGAATATTATCAGTTTAAATAGCGGTGCTGCAATGGCCTCACCTGTATGATCTTAGGTTTTGTTCTTTAATATTAGGTTATAAGAGTTAAAAGTGGATTTCAGCGTTTCACAGGTTTTCTCCTATTCTGCCCAATTTCTAAAACAGCCTTTTGCTAAGTTCTATCGAGATGTCTCACATACACGGGCTATTAGTTGAAAACACCCAGTCCGCAGATTGACCAACGTCATTTGTTTAAATTTAATATACAGGTATCTTCTTCTTTATTGAAGGAGTAATCGCTTACGCGGTTATAGCCGAGTTAATAACAGCGCGCCAGTCGTTCTCCTTTTTCGCTGTTCGGCTCCAATTGAAGATTTCAAGTGTAGCCAGATCCTTCTCCACCTGATCTTTCCAACGGAGTGGAGGTCGTCCTCTTTCTCTGCTTCCCCAGGCATTCATTCGGACAACATGACCTAGCTGTCTCATAATTCGCTGAACTATATCAATGCCGTTGTTTAACTCGTACAGCTCATCATTCAAATGCGCAAAGGACCATAAATCTTCCGCAGAACCTTTCTCTCTAAAACTCGTAACGTCGACGAATCTGCTATCGTTATCGATTGTCCAGTGAGAACTTCGAATGACATTTCATTGATTGGAAGTAAAGTTATTGCGTTTTAAGTGTCAGTATGTTTGTGTTATCGGTGCAAAAATGAGCTTCGAATAAAGAGCCAACCTAAAATTTTCTTTCAAAATTGGTAAAACTTTTACCGAAATGTTTCAATTGATGAAACAAGTTTATGCCGATGATTGCCTATCCCGTAGCAGAGTGCACGAGTGGTTTCGACGTTTTCAAAGTGGTCGTGAGGACATAAATGACGATCATTCATGTGGGCCAATCAAAATCTGTAGTCACCTGAAATTCCATCGAAACTGTGCGTGAATTCATCAAAAATCAACCGACATCATCATTGAAATTCATGGAAATGGAATAAAACATCTCCGAAACATCGATTTATCGCATTTTGTCCGAACATTTGGTCTTACGGACTAGCGACCAAAAATTGCTCAGAATCCAACATTTTAAGGACATCATTAACCGATTATTTGACCAAAAATCACATTTTAACCATTAACCACTCCCCGTATTCACCT
This sequence comes from Bactrocera zonata, assembly GCA_037783105.1. Lineage (NCBI taxonomy): Eukaryota > Metazoa > Arthropoda > Insecta > Diptera > Tephritidae > Bactrocera > Bactrocera zonata. Next base: position 14,057 of record JBAWJQ010001965.1, on the reverse strand, counting down.
GATATGATACCGTGCGACTTCTTCCTTTTCAGAAAAATGCATTTGTCCATGAAAGGAAACAGTTATGCAGACGTAGAGGCCATTCAAAAGCATACTGGGGGCTATAACGACCAACGAGCTAAATCACTCGTTCGAAATGCTTTGACCGTGCCAAATGATGTATTGAAGCAGAAGTAGACTATTTTGAATAAAATAAATTGATTTTGCCGAAAAAACCATTTGTTCTGTTTTTTTAAAGTCCTGTTTACTTTGGAACGCTTTTGTTTATACTTTATGAGATCTGTGAAGTTTTTATCTGGCTGTTACAAACTTTGTCGTACATTTCATATATCTTTTTGAGGGAAAAAATAATTCAAACTGCCAACCCCGAGCGCTATCTTTTCTAATGTGTGAGGGGTTAAGTATGTGATAAACACTACATGGTTCGCAGGTAACGAGATGTATATAAAAACTCTGCCGAGTCCAACGTATTTTCATACTTTTTTAACCAATCTGGATTTTTACAGAATAATAAAGGGTAGCCGAAGTATGGTAAATCATAGTTTTAACTTTCTCAAAATAGTCATATTTTGAGCCTAATCGAATTGTTCACGATACATAAGCAAATAAATTAGATTCTACACATATATATACACTTACTTAGTTATCCATGCGTATTAGTCAGATATCAACAAAGTTGAATCTCTGCACGAGTCAATAAAAATCACTTAATTCTTTTCATGTTTATTTTACAATCAACCCAATTTTCGTGGAAGCCGTTTAAAATGTTTAAAAATGAAAAAGAAATAATAAAATGAACCCACCTGCCATCATATTTGGAAATCCGCTGCCTACGACAAAAGTCAATCGAGCAATAAGCGTGTTCATTGTTGCAAGCAATTTGTCCATGATGATAAATGGCAATACTTGCATATCCACCTTCAGATCTACATATATATTGATCTATTTAAAAAGCATTTTCGACGCCGAAACCATTAATTTTTCTTGAAAAGATTAACAAAAAATTAACACATTATTACAATATAAACGACAAAATGGGTATAAATTTAGTGAATAAATACATTGCGTGTGTTTAATGCTTCACAGAAAGTGTGTCTGTATGTAAATCGGTGAATGATGAAACAAACAAAATCTGGAGGGATCGTCATCTGCATTGATGCGTTGTAAACTGAACACGAATATACAAAAATACACACCAATATTTATGTATATCGCGTAATGTTTTCTCTAATGTCTAATTATATACATATGTACGCGCATTTATAGCCATACATACGTATGTATACATACATACATATTCATGTTAGAATTTCGATCAGTTAACATTCATCGCCAATTTCCGCCTAAAGTTCGCATGAGCACATATGAAAACATCAGCACCGCTCGTGTTTTTCTTTCTTTACTCAATGGTGAAAATTCCCAGCGAAGCGAGAAAATAGTGTTTTCTCTAACTCTTGCTGTATAGTAAACATAAATTTATTTTTTCATTTTTCAAATGATACACATACGAAGTAAAAATAAAATTACTCTCAAGCACTCAATTATTGCACAGTAATTTGCCTATACATACTTACTATTTGCTGTTAGTACGTGTAGGTGTGTTTGAAATACCCATACAGTTGTACGAAACAAAATATTAGCTAAATTTGTTATTGCCGGCTTTTTGAACAATGTTGCCACCTTTTATGAAATTAAAATACATATTGATGTAGAGAATTTCTATACAAAACACGTTTTTTGTACTAAACTCGATCAATAATTTCGACTAAAATTCGCGATTCTGATGAATTCAATTTCACTTGTTGAATTTGTGGTTAGTCAACATGTTCGTCCTTTAATTAGTCTTTTGCGAACTATTTCAGTTAAGACGGACAGGAGAGAGACGTATATTCCTTTACTACTTATTTCCAACATAGAAAAGTTCTTTCTTTATCTGTGCTATCACCGTATAGTTTTTTACTGAATACTCTCATAGCTGTAGAATATGCTGTTCGGTCGATATTTTCAAGACCTAGTATAAATTCTTCGCCGAGAGAAGAATATGTTCAAAACTAAGTGCATTTGATCTGGGTATCTGGTCATAAGGGTATAGCCGGAAATTAGCCGATTGTCGAGCTAGCTCGCTCCGTAGTTGCCTCTATGATGTTAGGACCGGAACCTATTATTGCGTAATCAAACTTCCGACTGACAAAACTCGGCTACTGTAAGCTCAAGAAGCACCTATTCAACATGCTTTAGCCTCATGTGCTAACTGCCGGTTTTGCGACATGGAGCCGGAAATTTCCGAGGACTTGTTGTTCGACTACACAGTGATTCATTGTGACATAAAGGATGGCTCAATAGACCTCACAATTTCTATCTATCTGTGATTTGCTTTAACACAATATTATTATATAAAACGTAAAATCTCCAGGCTTACCATATTTATAAGCTATTTTCAGAAGAGAAGCATTTTTATAGAACTTTAAAGCTCCAATAAATTTAACCTCTCGGCAATGATGAGGAAATGGAAAGGTATCACGAAGCTGCTCACCTTACAACCAATTTCTTTTTATTTAAGCTTAAAGAATTCTTATTAACTATTAGAACTCTTCAATTTTATATTAAAAGTTAGGTAAAACTCTTGGCTAAACATTTTTTCTTTGGTGAAAAATTTTGCTACGACAACACTGTATTGATTCGCTCAAATTACTCTTGGCTCTTTGTTTTTCACAATTATGCATCTTCCAATATTTATTCCTTCCACATATGTGCTTACTTAGATACATACAGACATATTTATATTGTATTTGATCGATTAGTACATTCAATTATGAAACTTAATTTGAAAATGCAATTAGTACGGGTATTCACAATATGTTACATATACTAAAAAATTAATAGAAATTTTCTTCAAACTTTACTTGCGTTGTTGAGAAAACTTCGTATAGAAATGTTTGCAGGACAAACCACTTGTATGCGAATTGTGGCCGTCAGGGTGAATGCCACTAGTCACCGACGGAGTCTCTCTCCCACCACGAACCCCACACCGAATTTGCGCTCCTTTATATGACCAATGTAGTAAATACCACATGGACCACATGGGGTCGTAATCTAAAGAGGGGTCACTTATTAGAGGCTGTTTTCTTCTTTTTCTTTGTTTTACGTGACGGATTCCAAACCCAGCGTACAACCCTGGTTTCGTTTCTCATTTTAGCTCGCCTTCAAACGTATGTTTTTTTGGATACCAAGAGGATACTTGGCCTAAGGCCGGGAGTCGTGAACTGCTTGAGTCATAAGTAAGAGAATCGTTTCTGCTCCCAAGTGAATGGCGCTCAGAGAGCTTCCCTCACTTGCGTGAAGCTCTGAATATTTAAAAAAAGGTATTAAGTAAAAGAAAATTTAAAAAATGTTTAAAGAAAGAATAATGAAAGTTGTCACTTTTGATGGTCTAGTTTATTCAAATTATAAACTTTATGTTTTTTGAATATTTTGTTTTTAAGTATCAAAAATCGATAACATCTTATGAGTACTAACTTGAAAGTAATAAAATATATAGCTTAGGCTAGTCTGATAAAACACAAAACCAGTTTTGATCCTTAGCGATACCAGTTGGAGTGCCGTTACGTAGAATATGATGAGTAGTCATGCTTTATTAATACCTTTGCTTGAGGTGTACAGACACTTCACATTCTTCAGATAAGTGCCGCCACCAGACTGTGACCAGTGAGTAATCCAATTATGTTCCTATAGACCCTTCTATCTAGTCACAGTAGGAGCTTTGCGTGTTTCAGTTCTACTACTTTACATATGACTTTTACAGTTTTGAACCAGTTATGTTCCTACAGACCCTTGTATCTAGTCTCAGTAGTAACTTTGTGTGTTTCAGTTCTTCCGCAGTTCAGTTTTTTCAGATCTACTTTTGCAGTTTTTCATCCAGGTTGATCGTTCCATTCCATTCTTTCCATTTTTATATGTATTCCCTGCTATGCTCTTGTCCAGATCGTCGTATAGGCAACGCTTGGGACTACAAATGTTGATCACTAAGTATTTAGCAATACATAAAATCAATTAAAATCACTTAGAACTTCAAAATCTCCAAACAGAACAGTTCTATTACTAGTTATTTATACTCGCATATTTTAAAACAATGTATACAGACATATGTATGTACATAACATACGTATATAATTGTTAGCTCATTATGTCTTCGCAGTAAATTGAGGGCATAGTGAATTACCATATGTTTTGTAGATTATTATTCAGTGCCTTTTAATACAATTTTGTATTGTTTTTTTCTCTTTTGCACCGTGTAAATTTGGTTTTTGGTTCATATATGTTTGACTTTTCATTTTTGTTTCCGACTCATTTTCGACTTCGCCATCACATTGTGCTTTTGTTTGTATTCCGACAAGGGGCGATCTCAATCTGTACACCTAGCATTTGCCATTTTCAGCCGCTGCCTTTTGTTGACGCTATTTGTTTGGCTTTGCCGTCACCGTTGTGCTGCTGGTGATCATTATTCGCCGTACAATTTCCAATCTTATTTCAAAATCCGCTGCGAAACGGTTAGCATTCGAAAAATATAGCGCGTATTTTCGGTGCACACTTAGTCTATTGAGTGAGAATATTTCGTCAAGTCTATTCGGTGATTTATCTTCACAATCCTTGTGTGTGTGTGTATTTCGTACAGAATTGCGCTAATTTCGAAAATTATATTATTTTCTTTCAATATGCGTTGAATTTCTTGTGTTTTTCTTTTTTCCGCAGTGCGGTGTTCTGTGTCGACATTAGTTTGTTAGCGGCTTAAAGCGCCAAAGTGTGACAGTTTAATAGGAAAATCGTGATCGGCGTCGCACATTTCGCCATGCGTTTTTTATATACTTTCCTCAAACTTGCATAGACGTCAGTCTAAGAACTGCTCATCAGTCGTTGAAGTCATTTAGTTTGTGAAAATGTGCGCGTTCGCGTCAAAACATTTGGGCAGTTGAAAAACTGCACTCCTCATATATCGATATCGTTTTAATAAGTTATATCAATTCTATACATACCTACATACATTTGTATATTGAAATATAAGGAGCTCTGCACGAGAGTGTAATTTATTTAATGTGCGAATTCTATTGCTAATGGTGCAAATGAGTTATATTTAAAGTTATATATACAATTCTAGAATCGTAATTTATAAAAGTGTAAAATATTGAATTCTTACTAAACATAAGAATATTTGAAAATTTTCTGTACAAAAGTCCAACTAAACAAGTGTTTCACATATTTTACTTATATATATGTATATATATTAACATCTGTGTATTTGCAAGTACAAGCCAATTAAATATACATAATTCGTATTTTATATATATAAATAAAACCATTTCCCAAAAAATTGTAACAAAGCAAAATATCGCTTAAAAATACAAAATATCCATAAATATTTAGGCAGAAGCGAACTGAAATTGAATGAGCCCAATGAGTGGCCTACGGCAACAGTTAAAGGTAAGAAAGATCACACATTTACATAATGTATTACAAGTATACCCACAACAGGGTGTAAGTGTTTTGCAACTTAGATTGTAACATCGAAAAAATGTCAGAGATCCTATAAAGTACTTACATACAAGGTGCTTTCCAAAGTAAACAGGACTTAAAAAAACCGAACAAATGGTTTAACAAATTTATTTTATTCAGAATAGTCTCCTTCTGCTTGAATACAGCTTTTTGCACGGTCCAAAAGCATTTCAAACGAGTGTTTTAGCTCGTTGGCCGGTATGGCCGCCAGTATGCCTCTTGAATGGCCTCTACGTCTGCATAATGCTTTCCTTTCAGGGGCAAATGAATTTTTCTGAAAATAAAGAAGTCGCACGGTGCCATATCAGGTGGTATGGGGAGTGATTAATGTTTATAATGTGATTTTTGATCAAATAATGGTCCTTCGAATGTAGGATTCTGAGCAATTTTTGGTCGTCAGTCAATTTGTGCCGAACAAACCGTGCACACACCTTTCGTAAACCCAAATGTTCGGTCAAAATGCGATAAATCGATGCTTTGGAGATGTTCAATTCCATTTCCATGAGTTTCAATGATGATTTCGGCTGATTTTTGATGAATTTACGCACAGTTTCGATGGAATTTCCGGTGATCACGAATTTTGATTGGTCCACATGTTGATCAAAACGTTGAAACCACTCGTCCACTCTGCTACGGGATAGGCAATCATCGCCATAGACATGTTTCATCAATTGAAACGTTTCGGTAAAAGTTTTACCAATTTTAAAATAAAATTTAATGTTGGCTCTTTGTTCGAAGCTCATTTTCGCTACTACATATGTACTCTAGTATAAAGCAAATCAATAGCTTGATCATTGTAACATTCTTCTTCAAACATTTTTCAAAAGTGAAAAGTTTTACTTTCACAAAATAAATAATAAATATTACCGTCTTGTACTCGAACTAGGAATACGTGACATGGTTTTCTGCTAACAATTTTAGTCGAGTCTATCAGAGTTCTTGAAAACCTTGGATAATGAAAGTTAACACGGCTTTGTCCATCAAAGCTATGATATATTTCGGACAAAAATTCTACTCTGGCGCCAGCTATAAATGTCTTTTAGGGAGCACAGTCCTGAATTAAAAGTGAGCACAAAATAATAGCGAATATTTGGACCCTAGTATCTATAGTTGACTTCTTACCGAAAATATCGGTCGATGAATACATTTGAAATTCTGAGACAATCAGGGTGTCTTTATACCGCATATATCGGCCAATATGTAAGTTATCTCAATGAAAATGAGAGAGCATGTTTCACTCATAACAGTGAATCTTTGTGTCTAAAATAGATAAATTTTAGCGAAAACTTTACCTAGCCTCCATAAAACTGATATCAGGATTTTCGAATATCCGGCTGACAATACTCCATATGTTTGGTGATGGATGATATGTGAGGCACGTTAATGAATATCTGGGAGCATTTTAATAGTATGTGGTATTAGCAAAAACATATAAAAGTGCGTCAATACTACACCAACTCCCATATATTAAAAGTAATGTTTTTCGTTTATCAAACAAGCCTTATGTCGAATATGTCGGTTAGTTTATGCTGTTTGCTTGGTTTCCTCAGTTTGACCTCTTTCACCTTAAGTTATTTCCCTGGCTTTGATTCTTGTAAGTTGCAAGAGTATCAAATTTTCGGTAGCACCCGCATTTAGCCCTTCCTTACTTGTTTTATAATGAAATATTTTGTTTGCATTAAATTGATCTTTTTTATTCAAAGTAAGCTTTGTTTTAACGTATCAAAAATTTAACCTTATCAATCAAAAACAAAATTTCCATCGACATGTTTCTTTCATGGATTCCATTTTATAATAATATTGTGATGACGGTCAGTAAGCAATAGAGAATCACCAGCACGTTTCTGTTCTGAAAAGTATCTCAAAAAATTTTAAGTCTCTCAATTCGTTAGATAAATTAATAACTTCGTCCGAGGTAAAAAAGATAGACATGATAGGATAATTGAGATTGAAGGTGATCTAAAATTTTGACGTATAACATGACACCATTATCCAGGAACAACAGATTCATAATTATTCTCGACGATGTAAGCGATGAATATATGGTGTATATATGCTCTCTATTAAACTAGAATCTCATAAAATATTTTAGTTAGTTCAAAAAGAAGTCACTATCATTAATATCGGTACTTGCCAACATTTTAATTTAAATTCTGTAGCTTCTAACAATAATTACTTCATTTCTTAGAAGAAAATTATAGGTTTGAAACTATTTTATTATAATTATTGCATTGCAGTTCCCATTATTTACAGAGAACATATTTATAAAGATTTTGCTGTTTATGAATATGGATTTCAACCGCACTGAAATACTTCTTGGCGCTTTATTTATTTTTCCTTATGTTTGGCACAATATTGCGATCAATTGATTTATTATACTAGATCATTTGCACAAAAAGATTTTCCCTTCTATCACATAGAATTCTTTGATCTCTCATACATACGTTAATGTATGAAAGCATACATACATATCATTCACAGAATATGTATACAGACATACATACATAAGTTTTATGTGTCAGCCAAACTGAAAACGTTGATCGTGCTAATTCAAAGTTTAATCAAATGGTTTATTAGTTATTTACCTAATGTCCAAACGGCTTAATGTGCTTACTTACTCTTTATTTCTGCCTTTTCACACATTTTAAAATTGTTAATTTCGCATTGCTATTTTAGACATTGCTTCTTACCATCTAGCTTTCAACATTGCAGTTCTCACGCAAATATAAAAACTTTTCCAAAATATTTAACGAGTAAACAAATATAAGTTAGAATTTAAGCAAGAATGATATTAACCCTAAATTCTAACCGAAGTCTTTGTTTTGAAAAGAATTTTATCCAGTGTTTAATTCAATATCACTCAATCCAGTTTAGGCTAAAAATGGAGTTGAATCGAATAACACTGGAAAAACGTTATAGAGTCATGGAATTGGAATTATTCACATTTTTCGACCGATCACCTATTACGAGTATTTATTTTACTTTTTTTATTTGGAATGTCTATAATTTCAAGCTTAAGCCAATAATGGAAAATAAATACGCGGTAGGCGTAGGAAAAGATACACACGGCAGCTAGTATGGTATACCAAAGGATGATACATTTTGAGATTCCCGATTTTTTTAAAGAAAAACACAGAAATTTAATGTTTGTTATCATTCGAAAGAACATTCTTTGTCATTTATTTCTCAAATGTTGACCATGGCCATGTCTCATATGGTCCATTTCGTTGAGTCTAATTTTCGATGATTCCAGCATTTCGACTGGTAACTGGCGTATGACACGCGTGATGTTTTGCTGCAAGACCTGAATTGAAGTGGGTTTGTCGGCACAGACTTGAGACTTTACATATCCCCACAGGGAAAAGTCTAACGGTGTGATATCGCGAGATCTTAATGGTCAATTGATCGGCCCAAAACGTGAAATTATCTGCTCACCGAAGTGTTCTCTCAACAAATCCATTGATTGATACTACGTGTGGGAAGTCTTGTTGAAACCAAATGTCGTCGAGATCACGAACTTCAATTTCAGGCATCAAATAGTCAGTTGTCATGGCGCGATAACGGTCGTCATTGACGGTTACGTTCTCACCAGCATCATTTTTGAAGAAATATGGATCGATGATTCCACCGGCTTACAAACCACACAAAACCGTTGTTTTTTTCTGGATAAAATGGCAGCTCTTGAATCTCTGTAGGTTACACTTCGTCCCAAATGCGTCAATTTTGCTTCCTTACATACCTCTCAGAGCTCTCATTGGTGAAGAAATTTGCCAAGCTGTATTTTGTACGCTTTCAATTTAAGATCTCGACGCAAGTACGCCAAGTTATTCCGTACGTCAGTTGGAATTGTTGCGAACGTCGCCGAACTGATTATTCATGGTCATCGTATACACTTTCAACTACGGCTACTATATTATCTTCACTGCATGCTGGACGTGGTCTATTCGGTCGGAAGCACTTTCTTTGCAGTATGTAAATTTTCTTAATAAAGTTGAACGAACAAAGCTTAACACGACTCACACGTGATCTGTCGAATAAAGGGTATTGCAAACGTATGCTCTCGTTTCTACCCATTACCAAGGACTGTCGTAATTCTACTAAATTGAACTTAAACTCGTTCCTTAATATTGCCTTCCAGATGAGAGTTGGACAAGGACGAGATGGACAGGAGTGCAATGATAAGCGCCTAAGTATACGAATCAGTTTAAACTAGAAAATCGATTGAGAAGTGGTGTTTTTCCAAAAAAATTAGATACCAGATTCTAGATATCATGGCAATTAAAGAAAGTCTTCTTGTTCTGAAAAGTGCGTTCACAACAAAAAATATATAGATAGCCAAGCAGGTTTTAAAATCACTAAAATTTCTTAGGGCTTAGTCAAAGATAGTAAAGGAACGCCTTGATCTCTTAGTGGTTCTAACATTCTACTTCACGATAAACGTGCAATGGGTTACAGGACGGAGTGATATTCCTGGTAACTGTGAAGCAGGTGAACTAGCCAAAACAGGCATCACTATGCATTTAGACCACGGCGTACAGGAATATTTATATGCCTCTGGCTACTTATTGATATATTTATAATCGACTAACATGTTATAAATATAGCGGTGTATCAATGGAGGCAATCTCTAATTTGTTCAACAGCAAGACAAACTTAGCATGAATGGTCCGCACATGCCGACTGTTAAAATACAAAAGGAATGACATAAGAACTCTAGGAGGAGTACTAACAGTTCACTGTATAATTGGCGGGCAGACTAGGAACGCCGTATAATGACTAATCTAGAAGCTGATATGAGGAAGAGGAAAAAAAGGAGACACTATAGAATATCTTCTAAGCCAATGTAAAGCTCTGTATGGAAAAAATCGCAACCATCACTCAATGGTTTCTTGACGATATTTCGGTAGTTGCTCGGATAAAATTTTTTGTACTGATGGATGAAAGGAACTAATAATACTCTGACGCAGTATTTCGCTCTTTCCTAATTATTCGCGTTATTTTAGAGTTTGGCATAATATGTAAGCTGTTCAAGTCGTGCCCTTATTTTACTAAGCCTCTCTTATAACTGATTACTCCATTAGAATACTTTAAACTCAGTGACGTCATTGTTGAAGGAAATTCCCATGAAGAACGAAAACGAAAACAATTCGAAGAAAAAACATAAAAAATATATAAATAATAACATTTAAAATCAATTTGTAAATACACTTGCCGCTTTATAGACAACGCCGACATAATGATAGAGATATTGAAATTCAAAACACACTCAATCGTGTTCATTTCACACGTTCATGGCCACAATGTCTGTTTACTTTACATATTGGCATAAATAAGCAACAATAGCCGCATATGAGTCAAACGGGCATAAATATGTATAGTATATTCAGATATGTACCACTAATGACTTGGCACATCTCCTTATCTAAATATCTAATTAACAAATTAACACATTAAATCGAATAATCCGAATGCGGAATATGTTTTGGAAATTTCAAAGCGATTTATTAATAATCACGATTAAGATAAAATATTATTGTTTATTATTGTTAAATAGAAATTCAATTAGCATGTATGTGTGAAGTTTGCAAACATTACAGTAAACATATAACACTTGTACGATAATGCCTTATATACGATCACTATATTGTTCTAAATTTAAACATTAGGTGATATAGTATAATAAAAGCGCGTGGACCTTGTTTAATTTAAAAAATGCTCATTTCTTGTCAAAAATTGATTTTATTATTCAATATACTTATATACATACATAGGGTCACTATCAAAAAAATAGATATAAGATTGTAATGATGTACCTGTACCACAACTGTAATACGATAGATCTTTTAACTACAGTCTCGGCGATTCCTTTCAGCGATTATTCTCTTCAGAGCCCCTATTCTGCAACTCTATTCGAAAAGAAAAAATACTCGAATTCGAACTTTTGTATTTGGTAACTCGATTTTCGCATTCTCAATACTATTTCCGAATAAAATATTTGTTAACTTTACATTTCTATAAAGCAAAATCGAAAAATGTGAGTATTTATTCTCGTTCAGGCTGGTAAAACTTTAGCATAATTATAAGATAGATCCGAATTTCGAATAGAATACATTTTCGAATTGAGACACAGAATAGGGCTCGGGTCTGAATAAAGAAAAAACAAGCTGAAGCTTAGAATATGGAGGATGGGAAGGTTGGATGATGCGAATTTGGCAGATTTGTGATGATATCCACTTTTTACAGAGCTTTCGCTTACACAAATGTTGGTGAAGAGGATTTCAAACACCCCTTATTGTTATATTTAGATTGAAAGCGATTTCAAATAACTTTATTTAACGTTCATTCAAAATCGTGTTGTGTTTTGTTTTCAGTGTGTTGTTCTTCAGTACTCAGCCGACCTAGTACGCAGTTGATTTTTTCGTCTGGCGAATTAACTCATCAAGCTACTCTCTGGTATCATCAGCGTATTTTTCATAAAAAATACTGGTTTATAGATCTTCATAAACACAAGAATCTATGTTCATATGTATTAAGTTCTAAGATTACCTAATGAAAGCGTTACTAAACTTTCAGCCTGGCATTGACAGTAGGTCCATTGTTGTCTAGCTCAGAGAGGTTCGAAAATTGAAAATGTTACCTCGACAATTGAATAGAGTTGCCTTAAAGAACAATCAATTAAGTTGAATACAGCAAGATCATCTCGTGATAGATAAAGGCAGAAAACTTCACGTTCCCTGTTGCAATCATTGGTCGTTAAAAAAATTTTACTAGTTATTTAGTAATTGAAATATTTAAGTTTCTGTTAAAGCAATAGTAGAAGTAATAGGGGGACGAATTGAACTAAATTTTCAGCGGTTATCATGACTAAATTAGTAAGGTTTCAGGAGACCAAGACTACAGAAATCGATTGGGTAGGGGTATAGTTAATATTTTCTGGGAATGACGTATTTGCCTAAACGTTAACTTGTCTCAGCAAGTGGCATTGGCTTTGGCGTGTTTTTTTCGGTTTCTCGTTTTTTTCCTTCCATTCTGATGAATGTTGACTTGTTTGCATTTCAACCTTATAAGCTCATGTCTCATTGACAGTTATAATACTTTACATGAATGTGGAATTAGAAATCGCACGATCGAGAATGTCCAAAGAGATTTGTTTACGAGTATTCTTTTTGAAAAAATTCAGTTTTATCGAGACGAGTCAAGTAAGAATGCATTTCATACCCAAAATATTCACCAAAATCTTTCGAACGGGCTCGCGAGAGATGTCGAGCTCTCTTGTCCGCGCTCTAACACTTTCCTGACCCTTTTGAAGAGGTCGAAGGTGTTTTCACCGATCTCTGGGCCGTCTTTGAAAGCTTCGCAACGATTCCGTTCACGAAATTTAGACATACAATGTTTAAACCACTTCTTTGTTCGATATTTTTATCCATAAATAATATACATATTTTAAAAAAATCCCAACACACTACTGATGTGAACCGACTTAAGGGGTTAGGTCACTCTAGAGGGCCACAAAATAGGCCTTTTTTGAGAATTTATTTCAGGAAAACTATTAAATAAATTTAGTTTTTAACCAAAGGTATTTATTATACATATAATTAACTGCTATAACTAATTTTAGAAGAAAAATTAATTGAAAAATGGCGGCTACACAGCGTTCTCCTTAGGATGTCTCCGTTTTTTCGGGAACCACGGCCGGACACACAGCTCCTGTAATTTTTTTATTTTAATAAGTTGTTGAACGGTTTCCGCTTGTAAATAGCACTAGCTACAGAAGTACGCAGGATTTTTGTCGATATATGCATTTTTGACAAAATGGCGGGCCTTTAAAGGGACAAGTAACAATTTGGCCTAAAAAATTGTTCGAAATTCGTTAATAAAAAACAAACTATGCAAGATAAAAAAAAATCCTACGTACTTCGTAGATAATGTAGATATGAAGATGTTGTCAAAATTTCAAGTGAATCGGTTGTGAAATGTTTGAGTTATGTTTCCGGCCAACTTGAAAAAACCAGTTTTGAGATAAACGCGTTTAAAGTTTTGAGACGGCTCCCTGCCGAACGAACGGCCTTCGACTAGATAACGAAAATGGGGCATTTAGAATTGTTTCCCTGTCATAATCTTTCGGGATAACATTTATGAGACCATAATGTATCATTTGAAACAAAAAAAAAATCAATTTTCCGAAAATTCTAGAGTGGCCTAACCCCTTAAGCTACTACTACAAAAAAAGTGGTTAACAGACAGCACTCATATTTGGCATAGTAATTAAAGACAGTCCTACAAATTAACAAAATACATTTTTTTTTAAATATCATTTACTCGGAGAACTTAAGTATAAATTTCGCCTGTTTTTTTTTTGGCACAATGTAAGCACCGTATTATAGTACACTTGTTAGTTTTGTTATTTATTTCAAAAAGCTTCTAAATTAGTGATGCCATACTTTATCAAAAAAATTTTTACTAGATCAAGATATTTTTATAAAAAGAAAATGACTTTTCACGCATGAATT
>JBAWJQ010001964.1:0-85029 GCA_037783105.1 Bactrocera zonata | reverse complement strand
AATTTGTTTCATGTTACGAGATATTTTCACGAATTTTTAAATACATTATTTTTAAAGACAACAAGTACAATCTCTACAGAAATTGTTGATCGGACCATTATAACATATAGCAGTCATACGAGGTGTGTTCACAAAGTATCGCGAATTTTGTGTTTTTTCAAAAATTATTTATTTATTCATGAATATTTATCTTGTCCACTTCAAAGTAATCCCCATGAGATATTATACACTTGTGCCAACGGTTTTTCCAATCTTCGAAGCACTTCAAAATCATTGTTTTTTATCTTCTTCAGCTCCTCCTTCGATGCCGTCTTTATCTCGTCAAGAGAAGCGTAACGTCGTCCTTTCATGGGCCTCTTCAGTTTAGGGAACAAGAAAAAGTCACAGGGGGCCAGATCTGGGGAATACGGTGGCTGCGGCATCATTAGTGTGTTGTTTTTGGCCAAAAAGTCGCGCACAAGCAACGATGTGTGTGAGCAGGGGCGTTATCGTGGTGCAAAAGCCAATTTTTGTTCTTCCACAAATCTGGCGTTTCTGGCGGATTGCTTTGCGCAAATTGCGCATAACTTGCAGGTAATATTCCTTATTGACCGTTCTTCCCTGAGTTAAGAACTCATGATGCACCACGCCCCTGCAATCGAAGAAAACTGTCAGAAAACTTTGCCTAAGAGAATATGGGTTTAAAAGCAGCCTCGAGCTAAAGGCGCAATGATCCCCAGAAGATTTCCTGCATACGGGATTTTTTGTTTTATCCGTTTTCTGCAAATCGACCCGCTCTAATGTATGCTTACTCCATGATTTTGTTTCAATTGCTTTGAATTTTTTTCTAACAACGATAACTTGTGAAAATGTGCGAAGTTTTTTGCGACAGATCTGCTCATGATAGCTTAATTAACTGATATATGCGAATTGATATGCCAGAAAATATTATTTATATATTTAATTATAGATTCATATCTATTTTTGGCTTGATTGATTAAAGAATAAATTGTTAATTAAAATAACCTTAAATATTGTTTACTTTTGAGTGCTATAAATACTAATTTTAATTAAACCTAAATATAGATCAATTATCTCCAATAACTGCGTCTTACTCGAATTTTAGTAAGTATACTTTGATTTTCAAATGTGTAGCTCCATTTTGGGATAACGAATAAATAAAGGTAGTTTTTTCTTGATATATAGTATGTACTTGTATAATATATTTAAAAAAAACTCAATATTAAGGAACTACCATTTCGTGGACGTCTAAAAGAGAATATTATGACGAAAGCATCACAAAGCAACAAAAGATGATTTTTAACGAAGATAAAACGAAAATAATAATAATAAAAAAAATGTTGAATGTGAAGGCATGTCATTCGTGATTATTGAAGTACGCGAAAGCTTTGTGCAAAGTCAACTCACAATCGAGACAACGTATATCTTGTCTCAAAAAAAGTATATTCTCAGATCTCAAAATAAGCTAGCTGTAGTATATTTAATAACAAACAAATGTGTATGTGCCAGTACAAATATTGTATCAAAAGTTGGAATATCTCTATAATAGTAATAAAATCACATTTTGATAAAAAAATATTTAATTAAGTTTAAGGTATCCCACCTCAGTAATTTAAAGTAAATTGTATTAAGTTACAAGGCGTTAGTTTAGGTAAATAGGATGATTTCTTCAACCTTATGCTTAAGTTAGTGACTAAGCAAAATCGTACACCTTATCAGCTGTTACGATCTATCTTATGAGAGCGCAATGTAAATGAACACTTTATTTAAAATATTCTTAAACTAATGCAGAATCACAGTCGATTACTACTTTTTATAAATAGACAGACTATTTGTAATAATTGGATTTCATTCTTCAACTTTTACTTTATGAAAAAATGTCGAATTCCTGAGAGCGAACGAGAAAAATTCGCGCGTGTGTCAATGTCCAGTTAAGACACCTATCATTGCGGCGAGGTCACTCTGGGGCTCAAAGCTTTCGCAACCCCATATGTGTTAGTTGCTGACCAGCGCTTGCTGAGCATCCGCGAGGACCATAAATCCAGCGCCCACGTGAAAGCACACACATATCTCTCGAAGGTATGTGTGGAAAGAAGATGCCTTTAAGAGTAGGTGGTTCGCGGCGCAGTCGAAGCGAGAGAGGATTTCGAAATGTTCCACTCTGGGCACCTCAATTTATCCTGTTTCCCGAAGTCTGATAGCAACCTTCGCCGTAATGCATATCTCGGCTATGTCCATAGGCGCTACATGTAGAATAGCATTAAGTGCCATCGTTGGGGTTATGCTTAGTGCTCTATAGTCATAATGACAATAAATATTAAGACCTTAAGAGCTGGTGCAAAATATTTACGTTGGTATTAGTACGGAAATATTGCTTCGTCTTCGTCTGGTTCTTCATAATTTCTTTGTTCCCACACCACAACATGCCTTAATGGCAATCTAATCAACAGGTGATAATAACGGGATATCCGCCTGATATTTTAATTATTGTTGTAATAATCTTCTGTCTGTCCACAACCGTTTGTTAGCGGAACAAATTTCATATCTGCGTGTGTATATGTACTAGAATAAAATATTTACAAGTTTTGACAGGCTGCGACAGCGCGACAACCATAAATTTGATAACTTGCGAAAAACTACACACACATATACATATGTACATCAACCATATGAGCTTGTGTTTAATCACACCCACACTGATATAGATTCATTAGTTTTATAACTTGAGTATCATAAAGTTAATATCATAAAGTATTTAAGTATGTAAATATATGTATATAATTTATATTTAGGCATGTAAGTATGCATGTGTGTGTATGAATATTTACACTGCCACTCAGGCCGCTACCTATGATACGATCGTACCGCCTAGTCGCATGGGTCGGTCCACTTGGCACTTGACAAGCCTGAAGGCAACAGGTATTATTTCGACCACGAAATCAGCAACCGAAGACAGTCTTTATCTCCGTATATTTAGGCAGATAAGCAAGCGGCGCGGGTGTTGCCAAAAACAAGCGTTCAATCAAACTGCCAAGCAGCCAAGCTACACCGAACTTCTCACAGTTATAAAGCGTCGCATTGGCAAAACAACGTGATAACTGTTGTTACTCGATATTATATTAAAATTTTGTTTTGTCCGTTGAAAAGTGTCGTGATTTCGGTGGAATCGCATTTGCCAGTACAGTTGACGGATTCGAAGATCGTACAGGGTACATAAAGAAAATATGAACGAAGCGGCATGAAAATGTGCTAGAAGTGTTTGTGCGCGTAAAATTTCCAAGACAATTCAAATAAGATTTTTGGCAAATTTCGTAAAAAATATAAGATTTTTAAACTGCACGTTGAAAGTTTTAAAATTAATATCGAACTTGTTTACTACTTAACCGTCTTGTGTAAAAACAAATAAATTGAAAATACAACAGTTTTTAAACTGCTTCATTAAATCCGTTATTTTCACCTGTCATATATTAAATTTGGTTTTTCCTTTCGAAGTTAGTTTCCGTGTGCATAATTGACTCATCAAAGTTATCAAAGTTGAAGACTTTTTGACTGATAGTTTATAATTATTGTAAATATAACTGTTTGCCTATATATTTGTTTATTAGTGTATAAGTGCGTGGAAGCCGAACGGTGAATTATTGTCGCTTTTTACTAGTTATAACTTGTCGCTGAAGTGGCCAATTGACAAATATATCGCACTCATTTAACTTTGTTTTGGTTGAGTTTCATATTTTCGAGTTTGCTGTGACCGCTGTGATAACGGTGTAATTTCTGATAAGGTTCATTATAGTGTGACTGCTTTATAAATATGAGCAATGATGATATTTGTAAGTATTCAAATTCCAGAGGTTATTGTTTTTATTTTTTTAATGGACAGTTATTCTAATGTACTTATTAAGTGTACTTATAGGTATTAGACATTAAGGTGATCCTAATTATTTGAAATATGTTTTATTAATTATATTTACTTACTTCAAAACTTATTAAAGTGGTAAGCAAAAATTAAATAAATATATTTTAATTCAAATAAATTTAAATATATTAACTTAAAATCAAAAAAATAAAAATAAAATACATTTAGAGCTATTATGTATGACAAAATATATACATGGTTCAATACAATGGAACTAAATAATAGTTGTCGTAGTTAAACAATCTAAAGGTATCTAGTTAATTGAATTTATTATTGAGACATTTTGAAGCTTTTTAATATTGGTAGATATCTCCACAATATATAGATGTATGAAAAATATTCTGAAACTACCAGAGTATCTCGAAATATGCCCAAATTGATTTATTAAAAAACATTATTTCCTTGCTGTTATTGATAATATAGATATACATATTTCATCTAGATTCTCTTTATTCCTACTGTGATCAAATTGAAATTTTGTCCATTTCATTTCATTCAAAGTAATCCCTCACGCTGCAATACACTTATGCCAACGAATTCTCCAGTCATTACAGCACTTGGAAAAATCCTCCGTCGTGATGGCCATGTGGCCTTCTTAGATTCAGCTTTTATATCCCCAATTCAGTCAAAACGTTGTCCTCGGAGTGGTCATATGAATTTGCTGAGATTAGTTGAAAATGTGACGAAGTGATCACGAATATCCAATGTAGTATGAGATGGTGCATTATCGCACTTCTTTGTTTAATAAATTCAGACATAGTTAAAATCTAAGAACTCACTTTTAGAGCCTCACAAATACTAATGAATTTTTTGACCATATCGTGGTTTAAAATTTTTCAGAAGTTTTCTGATAAATTGGTTTTGTATTTTACGTTTCTTTTCTCTTTATATTTTATTGATATAATATCAGTGAATAAAGATTAAACATTCATAAGGCGACTTTCTCAATCGGATAGCGTAGCTGTTGACAGTTAGTTCAATTGTTGCTTCAAAGAAAATTTAATAATTTTAGACTTGAAAGCGATGTATCTAAAATTATTAAAATTTTTTCTATATCGAAGTTCTATTATTTGGAAACCGCCAATTTCGAGTTAAATTCTCATATGAAAAATCAATACTATTAGTAGTTTAGAAATGGTTCAAAAGCGCTTCTACATTTGTCGAATACCAACAACTATAAATAAAATGGAAACATAGCAAACACTTTTATAGTTAAATATACATATATGTAATAATAACAATTCATAAAGAATGCAATATATTTCAAAATAAATTTTGAATGGTTAAAATTTTAAATTTGAAAAAAAAAGATATTTTTTAAAACACCTTAGAATTTCTCTGATGTGGATGTTCAAAAATCAGCTGTAAGACGTAATACCACTTCGATGAAAGCACTTCACCATCATAATACTGTTCTTGTTGGTAGGTTTCATAGGGAAACTTTTTCTACCGAAAATTCGTCTGTACTTCAAGTCAAAAATGTATCACTTTATCCCAGCGCTCTGTATATGGCATAGTTTTTTCGATAGTTTATGGCAAGTAAAACAATGCGTAAGAATAAACGTGTGCATTTATCAAGATATGTTAAAACCATAACGGGAATTTTTGTTTGCCTACATTAATATTTTCGTCTTCAAAATATTTCCCATTCGATATTATGCACTTCTGCCAGCTCCTTCCCATCATGGAAACACTTCTTAAACACAAATTTTTGGGTAGCCTTTAATTCCCACTTTTTGCAAATAGGAAAAAGTCACACTGACGATATTGTTTTTGGCAAACAAATTCTTTTATCCAAACTAAAATCGCCAAGACCATAAAAACACGTCTAACCATTGTTGTTACCACAGTCAAAGTTAGCAATGAACACCTGAAAATTACATACTAAAGAAATCTTGACAATGGGACTCTCCAAACCCGACAAATTTTAATTTAAAATTCGCGCTACTTTTGGAACGCGCCTCGTATTTTGATTGTGAGTATTCAAAGCATTAAGAACTCTGATAAGAGTTTCAAATATTTAAATTTAGTAGTCTTTTTTCTTTATTTTAAACATTGCGCCAAAATAAATGAATAAAGAATTTGAAAACTTCTTGTTCAAAAATATGTAGACGTGTACACTGCGAATATTATTGTATTAACTGCCATGTGATTAACAAATATGAGCTTACCTATTTTATGTAGCTTTATGTGCAAAGAAAATAATATTAATAAAATAATAATAAAATTGTTATTTTTAAGCAATCATCCTTATTTTTAAATACCTGTTTAGTGCAAGAAAACTAAAAATAAAAAGATATTCTTTTAGATAGACTAAATTTTTTATTTCCAATTATAAATCAAGAACAATTGTGATAT
This sequence comes from Bactrocera zonata, assembly GCA_037783105.1. Classification (NCBI taxonomy): domain Eukaryota; kingdom Metazoa; phylum Arthropoda; class Insecta; order Diptera; family Tephritidae; genus Bactrocera; species Bactrocera zonata. The sequence continues at coordinate 78,758 of JBAWJQ010001964.1, read as the reverse complement.
ATTTTGACGGATATTCAATAAAGTCGCATGACACTTTTCTTGTTTAAGTAAATGCCAGCTCATACGTAGGTAGCCTTTTATATTTCGAGATTTGGCAACCTTTGTATTGCAATTTTGCTATTTACAACTTCATCGTAAAGTCAAGCATTTTTGGTAACATACTCAGAACGTTTTGATATACGAGCGCCATTTTTGTTATTTACTGTAACTTAAAATATTCATCTCGCCAAAAAATTGAGCTAAATTGCGATTTTTTTTTACAACTTTTGACGTGGATTATCTTAGTAACAGTGTATCAATGAACTCAGTTCAATTAAGGCACAGTGTCTATCGGTAATATGGTGTTGTTTGTCAAGTGATCTATCGAGAGATTGAAGCAACTAAAGCCGTTAGGGTATCAGCATACATTTACTATCGCATGAACATTTTATGAAAGAAACTTTTCATCACGTTGGATTCCAGACAATTTGTCGATCGCACAAAAAAAAAATGTTCGAGTCGATTAGTCTAGAGAAATGCTAAAAAAATACTTATATAACCAAGACATCGTTAAGATGTAAATCGTGGATTTTTGGGTATGAGCTCGGCATGGGTGTTTCCAAATGAGCCTAATCCAACAAAAAATGTTGTTGCCTGTTTTTTGAAAAAAGTGAACATGTTTCAGTGTTATACAACCATTTGCTTGCATATTCAATCAATAAATCGGGAAAACGAAGAGGGATCACTCTTCACTACGACAATGTGAGTTGTCACACATCGACTGAAACAAGTGCATTTTTGAGCTAGCAAAACAACGATTGATGCGTCTTCCTCCGTATAGCCTTGCCCTAGCATCGAATGATTTCTTTTTATTCCCGTTCGTAGAAATAAAATAAGAAATCAATATTTTTTGGCACTTAAAGAGGCGGTTGATGCGTTCAAAATGCATGTTTTGAAGATACCTTCATCAGTGTTCCAAAAGTGCTTCGACAAATGTTTCAAACGAATGCAAATTTGTATAGATCTTAATGGAGAATATTTTTAAAAACTACAAAGCTATTTTCGCTGATTAATATTTATTTTTATTCTTTAATCCCAAAATATAAAAGACAACCCTCGTGCTATTGGTGCATATTCATAATGATAACAGCTATCGCCTAACTTTTAATATTCGCTAATCTGTATTTTCCTCAATATGTGCGTATCAAACTTTTTCATTATTTGTTACTTTTCCAATCAGTATATGAATATGGATATGAATACAACAGGTGCAGTTTTGGATAAAAAATAATTGGGATCACGTAACCAATATACAGATAGCTTGTATGAAATGATAATTTTGTAATTTGGCACTGAAGCATTTAGACAGATTTATGTCGCCGTCAAAGATACTTCTTTGCGATTATACAATCACACCAATGATTATACCAATTTCCAGTTCATTTAAGCTAGATGACAGTAACTACAGTAAATAACTATATACGATATTCATAATCACATTTATAGCAATGTAATATTCATACCCACATTATATTATAACAACAGCGATAAGAACGCTCTCCTTGGTCAAACCAACAACTCTTACAACAAAATCTATTAAACGTGTGATATTTTTCGAGTTCGATGCACGTGTAGTACTTGAAAGTTGAGCACTTCGTCGAAGAAGACAGTGTAACCACTTACAATCGCCAGCAAAGTTCCATGAATTCAAATAAGGCACTTAATGCTACGCATAAGTGAAACCAAACTGAGCTTAGCGCTAAAATATTCAGATTCTCGCAAATGTGTCTGAAGGCAGTTGTGGGTTTATGCTCATTTTAACGCTAATAAATAACTGGAGCAACAATATTTAGTAGCTGGTGACAGCAAAAATGTAAGCGGACTCTTAATTAGCTGCTGCCGAAAATTTGTAGTCACAGCCGACACTCATTTTTCTTGCTCAGCACACTTGCACTTTTTCTAGCATAAGCGAAGGCGTTGAAGCCGGCGTGCGGGCAATATGAACGCCATTGCGGGTACACTTAATCATTTTGACGTGTCTAATTGTAAATTTGGTAGGCGACAAAGTGTCTGTCTATGTCGTCACATAACATTTAATAGAACCCACATAGGGTTGCTGTCGCAGGCCACCATGGAACTTATACATAAGCCTATACTCCTCCTTTATAATTATATATCTATGAGAATATTAGTAGAAGTATGAAATTCACTTACTCATTAAAGTGACCACATTAAGTGTGGTACGAGTATTAGCTTAGCTCCGTTTTCACTTAATTAATCACTTGTTGTAAATTTGTAGTCACTTGTTTTTGTATGCTTGCTGCTAGTTGACATTTGTTGATCACATTCTGCAGTAATTGTTGTCGTTGTGGGATTATTGTGACTTGTCTGCGTGTTTGCTATTAGATTTCAGCTTAATTTATATAGGCGCGTGATTAATTCTCCACTTGAACAGGCATAAGATAAAAGTGTAAACTGCTTGTGGTAGATATCGAAATACACGGCTGGCTCAAGTTCAGGTAACAGAGTGAAGACATGGATTGTTGATGTTATTGTTATAAAATACGAAGCAAATGAAAACAAAATGTGCTAAAGGTAAATCAAAATGATTTTACTAAATTGTTGATGCGATAAGCTCTGCCAACAAGTAGTAAGAGTCAAATCTTATCTGCAGATATTGTCATTGTTCAAGTGATTAGCGAGGGCAGTAAGGTTTAAAGATGACATTGATTTGCGATATGAGTAACTTCTCATTTCCGATATGGCATACTACAGAAAAGAAAGATAAAATCGAAAAAAGGTTGCATATTATAAATAAACTAAATAAAAGCTTATAAAAATGATAAAATTATGGAAATTCTCGAATTTCGGTAAAAAGACAGGTTCTATAGAAAAAAACTTATGTGGAAAGGTTGTATTATAGACAATGAGCAAGCAAACAAAAATCTTAATTTTCAAACAATAATTCCCACGTTAATTTTTCAAATTTTTTTAATGTCAGTAGGTTTTATGTTTGCTGAAATTTTTACTTTCTGATTGTATACAAAATATATACGTTACTATGCTAAATTGTCTAATAAAATTCAAAAAAGACACCGTTAAACGATTCAGGTTGTTCTCTACATCTGCTATTAGAAAGGAATCTTCTTCTTCTTTATTGGCGTAGACACCGAGAAATTTTAATTTAAAATTCGCGCAACTTTTGGAACGCGCCTCGTAGTTATTTTGATTGTGAGTACTCAAAGCTATAAAAACTCTGATAAGAGTTTCAAATATTTAAATTTAGTAGTCTTTTTTCTTTATTTTAAAAATTGCGCCAAAATAAATGAATAAAGAATTTGAAAACTTCTTGTTCAAAAATTTATAAACGTGTGTACTGCGAATATTATTGTATTAACTGCCATGTGATTAATAAATATGAGCTTGCTTATTTTATGTAGCTTTATGTGCAAACAAAATAATATTACTAAAATAATAATAAAACTGTTATTTTTAAGCAATCATCCTTATTTTTACTTACGCAGTTATAGCCGACTTTTTCCTTTTCGCTGTTTAGCGCAAATTGAGGATTCAAAATCTAGTTAGGTTCTCTTCTACCTGGTCTTTTCAACGGAGTTTGGGTCTTTCTTAATTTCGAATAATTTCAGAGCTGGATTGCTTTCATCCATTAAGACGACATGATCTAGCCAGTGTAGTCGCTGTATCGTAATTAACTGAACCGGAAAGATGAGTGAGAGTTGATTTTGGTCTTTGTTCATCAAGAAAAAACTTTACTTTTCAATTGCCTACTCAGTCCGAAAACGCAGCTGTTGGTAAGAGTTATTCTGCATTGGATTTCAATGCTGACGTTATTGTTGGTGTTAATATTGGTTCCAAGATAGACGAATTTATCTACGACTTGAAAGTTGTGACTGTCAGCAGTGACGTGAGAGCCTAGTCGCGAGTCACAACGACTGTTTCTTTGATGACAGGAGATATTTCGTTCACTACCAGACCCATTTGTTTCGCTTCTTTGTCCAGCGTGAAGAAAGCTAAACTAACGGTGCGGTTGTTATGACCAATGACATCGATGTTATCGGCGTACATCATCAGTTGTATACTCTTGTAGAAGATTGTACCTTTTCTATTCTATTCAGATCTGCAGCTCAATTTTTTTTCTCCAGAGTCGCCTTGTCTGAATCCTCGTTTGGTATCAAACGGCTTGGAGAGGTCCTTCCCGATTCTGACGAAGCTTTTGGTGTGGTGTGGGGATACCAAATTCACTCATAACGGAATAAAGGCAGCTCCTTTTCTGTCAAGGCATGCTTTCGCCCGACCATATTCTACAAAGAAGCTGATTAGAATAGCTCGGCCCGCAATCCATTAGCCCCCGCTGCTTAGTTGTTCTTCAGGCGGGTAATTGCTATTCGAACTTCTTCATTGTCCGGCAATGGAACGTGTGTTGCATCGGCATCGATTGGAGAATCGGGTTGACCATATCCTGGCGTTATGGTTTCACTCCCATTCAGCATTCATATGGAGAGGTTTTTCCACCATACATGGAATAATAAAATCTAGTAAAATTTCAAATAATTTCAGGCAAAATTTATTATTCACATACACAACTAATATTTTGTGATAAACTCATAGTCATTGTCTCACCTTATCCTTATGTAGTCTTTTCTAATACTCACAATCCATAAAGCCGCAGAAGTATAAAATGAGTCGCGATATTGGCTCATTCTCGTTTTCCTATGGTTTTTATCATTCTTGTGTGTTTTTTGCTATTTTCGAGATATTTGTCTAGAATTTCGATAATGCCAATCCAATGCAATACCTTTTTCTTGACTCGTCATCACCGTAGTCACTTACATTGTTTCTTTATGCAAAATAAGAGTAAGCGGAGAGTTCTACGAAATTGCCAGAACCCATTGGCATAAGCAAACACTGGTAACCTCTTATCAAGGATTATAGCTGAACGATAAATTCTGTTGCCTAAGTTATTTTAACAGCATTAACATTAATTAAAAGAAATAACACAGAGCCGAATGCATTTAGAACTGTTCAGAGAATTTCTTTAAAATTCTAACCAAGCTGCTGGAGTTGCTCAAAATTAGTGTCAAATCAGCTAGGCTAGAACACAAATTGCCTAATACCCGTAGACACTAGTTTTGTAATACAAATATTTATTAAATCGTTTAAAAAGTTACCTGGAGGTGAATTCATTAATCCATAATTATTCTAATAACGAAAGGCTTCTTGAGCGTTTTCTTTCTTCGAATTTTTTAACGTCGTTTCATTGCTAAATGACCCTTTTATGCTCATAAGGAACTCGAAATAATCTTCCAAATTTGTTGTCGTAGAGGTTTTATAGTACAAATTGTCTCAGTAATTTTCTATAGAAAATAGATATTCAAAGCAATATAATTAAAGTATTGTTATAACTTATATAATTTAATCTGTAAACATGGGACTTTTTAGCTACGAGTAATTCTGCGGTAATCAGTAAATGAAGTCGATCAGCCTCAACCCATTTGGGGATGTTTCCTCGTGGAGGCTGAATTTACCGACCGTAGTGCCAAAGATACCTTCTTTGCCCACCCTGGCGTTAAAGTCGCCAAGCACGATTTTGACATCGTGGCGGGGGCATCTCTCATAAGTGCGCTCCAAGCACTCATAAAAGGCATCTTTGGTCACATCGTCCTTCTCTACCGTCGGGGCGTGGGCGCAAATCAGCGATATGTTGAAGAACCTCGCTTTGATGCGGATTGTGGCTAGACGTTCATTCATAGGAGTGAATGATAGTACTCGGCGACGGAGTCTCTCTCCCACCACGAATCCAACACCAAACTTGCGCTCCTTTATATGGCCACTGTAGTAAATGCCACATGTCTGTTGTTTGCTTTTCATTAGGGGTGTTTTTTTACGTGGCGGGTCCCAAACCCAGCGCACAACCCTAAGTAGGGAATATTTCGCCTTCTCACTTTAGCTCGCCTTCAAACGGATGTTCTTAGGCTACCCAGAGGATACTTGGTCAAAGACCGGAAGTCGTGAGCTGCTTGAGCCATATGTAAAAGAATCGTTTCTGGCCGCTCCCAAGTGAATGACGATCAGAGAACTTTCCTCACTTACGTGAACTTCTACACATGACTCCATCCTCCTTTTAGATTAGGTTAGATTATTTCAACTGACCCCAATTAGGATCCAAAATCAGACATGAAAATATTTTCTTATGAAGCCATAACTTATCAAAGGAAAACAAACTTATATTTCGACGATACTCCCGGAGTTCACCAGAAAGCTACTAAAACGAGTTTCTCTGCTAAAGTTGAATTCGAGCAAGAGAGTACGCGAATACTCATAAAATTTTTTTTGGATACTTTAGATCAATTTTTTCTGTTGTGAGTGGTTCAAATGACAAATTAAAATACAGATTTATTATTATTATTATTTTTTTTTTTTAACTTAAGACCTTAAATCGATTACAGTAATTTAAAGTAAACAAAAATAAAGAATTACAGCAACTTTTTTATCGCGAAAAAATAATAATGAGAATGAAAAATGACAATAGTACTACTGCGCTTGCATCAGAAGATATGTTAGCCCAGGTTTGCATCACAAGAACTGCCCGTTTGTTTGAGCATCTATTATAGTTTGTTCGATTCGCTGGAGAGTAACGCTTGTCGAAACGAAGATAGCTGTAATTGATAGTTCTTGATAAGTTACCTGGAAAGTTGAAAATTGAGAGCAATGCGTAAGCCGCGCCAGCTCACACCAAGTCCATTTAAGCAAGAAAAATTTGCAAAATTTATTGTTTTCGAAAAATCATGTTAAGAGGTTTCCTCACGTAAAAAGCAGCCTTTTTCCAATATTTCATGAAATATTTTACTTGAATTTTAATTGTTACAAGCATACGCTCTTAACAAAAAAATTCTGAAACTTTTGGAAAAAAATATTTTAAACTCGGCTATTGCGAAGCCATTTCTAGTAACCTCCCGGAATAAAATGCGCCCGGTTGGCAGGCAAAGTAAAAAATACATGTTTTAGTTAAAACAATAACTTAGAACTTGGACGAAGAAAGAAAAACTGAAAATTGGATTTTGGCTAACATTTTTACAAAAAATTAAAATTTCAGTAAACTTTTTTTTTTTCAAATGGAAAAGAATTGTATCTCAAAGACCTGTATAATATTTCACGAAAATAGGTTGAGTAGTTCTCGAGAAAACTTGCCAACTGACTTCAAAAACACAGTTTCGAGAAAAACGCATCTAAAGACGGCGCACTTAGCCTCTAGCACACAAATTCTCAAGGCTGCATCTCCTAAACTATTACTCGGCTCAACCTGAAAATTTATGACAATATTCTAGAGATGTTTTACATAATTTAATAAGACAATAAAAAAATTCGATTTTTTGAAAACCTTGAACCCATGTAATCCCCTAAAATAATTAAACGCGAAAGGAATCTCAATGAGTACCGTCAATTGATCAACGCCCTAATGTCATTTCTCAAATAAAAGTTATGTTTTGAGAAAATTCATGACTAATCGTAAGTCTATATTCTCAAATTTGTACTTATTGGCAAGAAAATACCTAATTAACTCAACCAAATTGTCAATTGTAAATATTGTATAAAGAGTTTGCAAAAGTCTGTGACCTACATAAATACTTACATAAATTATTGTTATGTCGTACATATAATATTAGTAAAATAAAGTTCGCTGCATGACTGCGTGAAGCAAGCTCACGCAATATACGCGCATACTTATAAACTTGTTTTAAGGCAACTGCGTACCAAAATAAATTTACAGCAAACATGCGAATTAACCCACTGAACGACAGAGATTTATGTGTTGCCCAAAAAAGATTGTTGCCACAAATTTATTCGCAAACACGAGCAGCAGCAGCAGCAGCAGTGCAAATAAAATACTAACAAGGGAGTGATTTGCATTATTGCAAACGCTCTCACCATTTATGAAATCACGCATAAAACGTTTGGTTACGTATACGCCATGACAGACTGCTTACAATGGAACAAAGGACATTAGAGCGTGTTTTTTATGTGCCAGTTTTATGTGATGGCGACACGTGACTTCGGGTGTTTAGTATCAGCACGCAGACAAAGCGGTTAGAGTTAGCGCAAGGGTTATCTTGATTTGCTAGTGAGTTCAACGTAAGGGTAATTTAAAGGGTGCTGTGAGTAACAAATGAGAAAAATTTAATTTTTATAAAAACATTAAAAAAAATATTTTATTAACAATTCGGTGCATAATTTTAAAAACATTTGTTAGCTTTTTTTTGGAGTAATTTTTTTTTATTTTTTTGTATAAAAAATTCCGTAAAATTAATTTGATGTAAGATATTTTTAATATGGTGACAAATAAACTCTTTCGACCTTTTTACGACTCCACACAAATATGTTACTACGACTCGTGTGCCCGAAATTGCTACACGTGTCTTTTACTGGGCATTGCCTTATTACTTTGTTGGCTGCCCGTTTTATCGGCCACCAACTTCAGAAAAAAATCCAGTTGGCTGATTTTTATGGCCGAACTTTGTTTGCTGGCGCATATTTGTTTGCCGCATGCATTTATGACTGCTCCGCCCGATTACTGCTATATTCACAGTTACTTTGCTACACAACTTTGTCCACAAGCTTTTGTTGGCGTTGCATTGAACTTGAGCTCCTGCTTTAGGCAAGCTCGTCAGCGTGGTATGTGTGTGTGAATTGGCGTGATAAGCGCATGAAATGAATTTTAATGAGCGCATCACTTAACTTTGACTTTGATTTTATTCTCTGCAATTGCGTCTGTTCACTTAAGTTTCAGCCGTTTAAAGCACATGGCTCATTAGGTTTCTGTTAAGCTTGTCGCAGTTTGAGATTAATACTTTATGCCTGCAATTCGAGTAATTAAGCCAAGCCATGGCGCTGGCCTCTAGCTGATTACGCGCAAAATCCGCTAGCTTAGTACAACTTGTTTTTATGGGCGCATGTATGTAATTTTACGCATATTAAGTGCCTTGTAGGCCATTGGCTTTGGATAATTGAAATGTTTGTTTCAAATGTGTTTTTCTTGGCATTTAGTTGCAAAGGCCGCAAGCGTTTGCTCGTTGTCATGTTGCAACTGTTGCATAAGCGCTGCACTTTTCCAACGACTTGTTTTCACTTTGCATTCTGTTTTCATTTGTACATGCATTTTTTTTTTTTTTTTGCTTTTTGTCTCTTCCGTTCAACGACCACATGTTGTTAGAGTTGTAAAGCGCCTGCGCACACATATCAACATCCCCAAAATGCAAGTTTTCAAACAGAATATTTACTCTCTTGTACATTAAATTCTCTCCAAGCGTCTACTCTCTTTGCTGTTTTTCACGCTCCACATGCTTTCACATTTCTTTGTTTTTGTTGTGTTGGTATACGATTTCACTCTGCAACTTTTACTCTCTAATAGAAATATGTTATAAGTATGTCTGTAAATGACTGTGCATGCGTCGGAGTGGGAGGTGTACCCACAAACTTCGCTGTTGACCATGTTGCTGGTTGCGCTGTTCGAATTTTTGCGGTCGTCGTTTAATTGCGCTGTGGGTATGTAGCTACAACAAGGTCATTGGAAGTTGTTCTCAAATATTTTGTAAGCGTGTGAGTGAAATAAAATACGAGAGTGTAGATATATGTGCATGTGTAATATATGTATATATGTTAATGTTTGCGCATGCAACACTCTATATATATTATGTTATAAGGGGCTTGTTCCTAACAGGGTGGTTCGATGTGAAATGAAACCAAATTTAAATATGCAAAACAATTTACATATATTTTCTAGTTTTATACTCCCGAATAAAGTTGCATGGCGTACAATAGTTTTTAAGTATTGAAATTTTATTGGTAATAAATTTTGTTTGCAATAAATTAATACCGGTTATTATAATCGAAATATATCGAAATATCAAATTAAGATGTTTGCTGCATTTGAAATATTTTAAACTTAGAGACTTTTTTCATATCAAACTTTAATTAGAACTATACACGGAATGTTCCACAGTGAACAGGAATTTTTGAATATATATCATAACATTTCATTGATTGGAAGTGAAGTTATTGCATTTTAAGTGTCAGTATATTTGTGTTATCGGTGCAAAAATGAGCTTCGAACAAAGAGCCAACATTAAATTTTGTTTTAAAATTGGTAAAACTTTTACCGAAATGTTTCAATTGATGAACCAAGTGTAGGGTGATGATTGCTTATCCCATAGCAGAGTGCACGAGTGGTTTCAAAGTTTTCATCAACATGTGGACCAATCAGAATCCATGATCACCGGGAATTTCATCGAAACTGTGCGTGCTTTTGGAGAAGGAGACTATTTTGAATAAAATAAATTGATTTTGACCAAAAAAATATTTGTTTTTTTTTTAAGTCCTGTTTTCTTTGGAACACACTTGGTAGATGAAGAAATTTCGGTGACTAAAGTTATAAAGAACACTGTATGGCCCACGAATTAAGAGCTCAGGTTGCAAGTCAGAAAAATAGTGTATTTCTGTGATTTTATTTTTTTGTTTATTTGAAGAGGAAAATGGTGTGTCATGGTGAGGAAGTTGTTCTAGCCAATTATGGATCAAAACTAAAAACCAGAATATTATTATTATTATATAAATATTGATTTTTGACAAAAAAATGCACTACAGTGCGGTTTAAAAACTTATTAGATTTTTTGAAAATCCAAAGTGAATAAAACTGCTCAAAAGAATATATTTTGAATGCCGCCTATGGCAGATCAGATGATTATTGTTGTTGGTGTTCTTCGAAGTTATGAATCTTAACTGCTTGTTTGATGAAAGGAGATATTTCGTTTTACCCTTGTTCTCTACCAGATCCATTTGCTTCGCTTCCTTATCCAGTCTTTAGGAAGCAGAACTGCATTTCTACTTTACCACTTTAAATTATTTCAAAGAGAGAAAAAATATTAATGAAAATAGAAAGAAAACGGTCAATAATTTTATTTTTTTGAATTTGATATATTTGTTATTGGTTCACTATAAGAGAATCGCCTTATTAGGTATATGTATTTTATTTACTACCCACATAAGTTTATGTGATTAGCAAGCAGGGTGACAGGGGTGCCCAAAACTTTCAATCGCATTTGTTATTACTTCTTCGAATAATGATTTCTATATAGGAACATACATTTATATACATACAAATATATTTGCGAAGGATTTTTCCTTTGCCAGCATGTGGAAAATTTCTGAATAGCGCCAATGGATATCTACAAGTGTGTGTTAGAAAATTATTGCCGAAATCGAATCATAAAATGAAACTTAATACTCAGTCCAATAAAATGCTGTGAAGACAGCTTGAACAAAAATTAAAGACGCCCACGACCAAGGGGAGTAAGATGGCTAAACTAAAGCAAAGAAAAGGAAATAATGAAAAACAAATCAACCCACATGTGCGCAAACAAACAAATATCAGGGAGTTCGGTTGATGGCAGCAGTTCTGCTAGCCAAGTTATGAATACATATCTACATATATTTATCTACTTACACATACGAATGTGGCAACCGACACAACGAATGCTCGGAGGTCGATTACGCGGCTCACACACGTACTTGTATGAAAACCAAAACAATGAAATCACGTGTACGGAGAATTTTTTCAAACGAGCACAATAAGCAAGACCAAATGCACTGTTTCCAGGCATGAGTATGCCACAGTGTTTGAGAGCATCACTGGAATGCTATGTGGTGAAAAGGTGTAAAACTATTGAACAGTTGAGAATGGGAATGCACTGATTAGAACAGCGCAACAAAAACAAAGAACGCAACAACAGAGTGAAATGTTAATTAAAATGAAAAGCGAAATATAGAAATGAAAGAAAATCGTGGCAAAATAAATATGATAAATAATATAATATTAGTTTATCAGCATACACTATGTCATATGGTAAGCAAATGTGTGTGTGTGAGTAGAATATGCACTTAGCGACAAATGTTGCAAAGGCGCCGTAGGTTTGTCAAACGATATAACGTGCATGCAATAGAAAGAAGAGACAAGAAAATACTCTACATGTATATATGTATATGTATATATAAATTGGAGCAGCAAAAATTGTAAATGTGTGTGTGCATATTAGGGTGTGTAAAAAACGAATATTGTTTCGCTTATTTCCGTTAAAAATATAACTATTTTTGCTGAGCAGTAAATTTGCTACAATACTATCAGTTTTAAGATTGATAATGAACGAACGTACCAGCCATTTGCCGTTTTTTTATAATTATGTATGACAAGATTCTCCACGTCTTCTTTGAGTTCGACAATTCATCTTGATCACGTTCTTCCCATTGCTTTAGAGGTGAATGCTGTGGCATCTATTACCTTTTATTGCTCCATAGATTTCTCTTAGGAGCTTTCATTCGAAGACTTACAGTTTGATTTTGATGTTTTCGAATAGCATCTATGATTCTGCTCCATAGCACAAAACTGGTCGAATGACTCCTTATACGTGGTTATAGCCGAGTTTACACGTGCCAGTCGTTCTTTCGATTCGCTGTTTGACACCAATTGCAGATTCCAAGCGAAGCCAGGTCCTACTCCACCTGGTCTTTCCAACGTAGTGGAGGTCTTCCTCGTTTTCCCCTGACGGGTACTGAGTTGAATTCTCTCAGAGCTGGAAGGTTTTCACCCATTCGAACGACATGATCTAAACAGCGTAGCCGCTGTCTATTAATTCGCTGAACTGTGTCAATGTCATCATATATCTTGTACAACTAATCGTTCCATCGACTGCGGTATTCGTTGTTGTCAAAGCGCAAAGGACCATAATTCTTCCCCAGAATTTTGCCCTCGAAAACTAGTAACACCGACTCATCCGATGTTGTCATCAATGCCTCTGTACCATATAGCAGGACATCATCATCCTCATGAGTGACTTGTAGAATTTGGTCGAGAGAGAACTTTACAGCTCAGTTGCCCACTCTGACCGAGATAGAACCTGTTGGCAAGAGTTATTCTTCGTTGAATTTCGAGGTGAAATTCTTAATACTTTTGGACTTGTCGTCAACATAAGAGGAGTGTCTCATCTGAGGCTGTTCTATCCCTTTCATTGGTGTTTTTTTTACGGGGGGAGGGAGGGATGTTTTGCCTTCTTTCTTTTTCTTTCTTTTTGGCTACCCAAAGGATACTTGGTCTAAGACCGGAAGTCATGAATTGCTTCAGCCATATGTAAAAGAATCGTTTCTGGTCACTCCCAAGTAAATAGCGCTTAGCGGATTTTCCTCACTTGCGTGAACACATGGCTCACATGGCTCCATCCACCAAGTGCCACCTTACATTGAACAGCTTTGAGTTGAGCAGTTTCATTAGGAACGTGGATAACCTAGTCGCGGCTCGCGGGGCAGCTTTGTTTTTCCGCACATCATCGGATATTTCGTTTAACCTTCATTGATTTTTAGGCCAATTTGGCCAGCTGCCACTTCAATATTGGCGAAAGTTTTGACCAGAGCTGTTTGGCTGACTATAGCGATGTCATTCAAAAAAAGAAAAATATAAAACTGTGAGGCGGAAGACCAGCCTACAATTAAGGATACTTTCTTAGAGGTGTTTAGAAGCATATTTTTCAATATTTAATATATTCAAAATATTGATATAATTTTTTGACCCACCCTAGTGTATGTTCTACATATCTATGTACATATGTCTTTTTGGGGGTGTTACACATGCATAGTATACATAGATACCGTTATACATATGTACACAACTTTGTACACAAAAACGTTACGAAAACAAAATTGCAAACTGGCGAGAAATATGAAAATGTCAAAATAACAAAATGCAAAAAATTGCCGAAACGAAAGCGAATAGTAAATATGGCTATATGGATGTCACTAATATGAATGAAATGATTGGAAGATGTGAACAAAAAGCGTGAGGCGACGCACTGACGAATGCGTCTACGACGACGACGACGACGACGACTAACCACCACCAACATAACGAACGAAAGCAGCGGCTACTAAGAACGCTTTTCACTTGCACATTTACGCTTCAGTGTTTGAAAGACAACGCGTTCGACAACACGACTAAAGCGGAGCAGCAAAATCAAAGCCTAACAATACTGAGCTAAATTTTCAAAATAACTTAACTTTTTTTTCGAAAAATTCTCTATCTCTCTACTTATCCCGCTATCTGGTTAACGACATAGTTCGACACAGCGTTTATTATCCAATTTTAACAAACAGCTTTTGTCGCATTTTCTCCCCGATCTCACAAAACGGTGCTAATTCAAACGTAACGGTTATGCTAACACAACATAGTGATGCAATAAAAGCAATAATAACAAACCGATAAAGTGTGGCGAAAAATTAACTGTAACACAGGTGACTCACCACTCTTGCGTAAAAAATTCAAATGTGAAGTATTGTGAATTTTCAAAAATCAAATATTTTAACAAACGGTCGCTAAATGTAAGCGCTGTGAATCACAAGTACAAAATAACAAACGCAAACACATACACACAGGCGCAATAAATAATTGTTTACGCGGTTGGTCGGTCAAACAAATTGGGTTTTCGAAATATTGTGGTTTGAAAATTTAAAATTTTGGATTTCAAAAATATTGTGGTTTGAAAAATTAAAAATTTTTGTTGCGAAATTTTGGCAAACGCGTAAATTTTTGTGATCAAAATAAAATAAGGAAATTTTAAAATTTATTTACCTAATAATTTTGATGAATTTTAGCTTGATGTTGACAGCGGCGGGCAGGTGCGGCGGTCGCTAATATTTCGCTTTTTGTTTTTGGCAGTGGCGGCGTTTAAGTGGTTTTATACTAACAAAAAGTTAGCCGGTAAAATAAGGCTGAATTGTAGATGCGCATATAGCATTGTTAGCGCTTGTATACCAAAATAAATATGTATATAAGTAAATATGCGCGTTTTTGAACTTAATAGTGCGCGCACGTATTTTTCAAACAAAGTATAGATGCATAAATATATAAATACGTCACCTAAAATGCAAAACAATGTAACATCAAAAAAATCGAAATTGAGTTTTTTATTGCTTACGATTCACTACATCACATTAGACATATGTGGCATAAAATTGTCGGCATCCGCTGGCAAATATAGCCAATATATAACCATTTTAGAACCAAAACTCAAACTTGTTTCAATATTAGTGGTTTCTTTCGTTTTTTCTTTGTCTGTAAACTTATGAAAAGTGATGTTACGTTATTTTGCATTTTAGTTGAGGATATATAGGTACATATATATTGCAACTGAAATTCCTTTTTTGCCGCTATTGCTTTCTTTCTCAACGCCGCAAAACTTTATAATTGATAGATTGCAAAACAAAGTATATATATGCATATATAATAAGAATAAAAGCAAAATTAGTATGTTCAGCAGAAATTAGAGCACGTCCTTCGTCACGTAATAACGTCATCCGCCCCTGCGTGGCTTCGTGGCATGCCACCTTCAAAGCGGCATTGCAACCATAGTGCGACCATGCTGACAATAGCCAATGCAGCATCACCGCACACGTATAACCGCCACTCTAGCCACTGATGCCAGACGCTATAGCCTCCTTCTTTTTCAGTTTACCGTTAGGTGACCTTCTCTGCATGCCATTCAATGAACTCTTGCCGCACACACAAGTTCGCCATTGCAAAGTTCTACTGCATTGATTGCATGCATATAAAGCAAACACACACATATATATATATATATGTATATGGATATAGTACGAGTGTGTGTGTGTTTACCATAAATGCGTGTATTATTTCAACGGCGTTGGTGTCTTGTTTTAGCTCAATATTTCATAATATCACTGCGCTTGTTATTCAACAGCATGCAGCGGACAAGTGTTTAAATGTACATATGTAATACAAACGTAAATAATGCGACTAAATATTAATTATAAGAAAACATATTAAGGGGTTAGGGGTAGTCAAAATTTTCAAAAAACTAATTTTTTTTTTTTGCATTTTCGTTAAGTGTAATATCTTAAAAATATTCCCTGTAAATTTCACGTTGATCCGATAATTAGTATAATATTTCGACAAAAAACAAAGAGAGCTCGGGCACTTCAAAGCACTAGTGTGAAACTTTAAACGCGTTTTTCTCAAAACCATATTTTTTGAACTTTGAACAAAAATTACGATTTTTTATGACCAATTAACTGTTGATTTTTTACCAAAAATTTAGAAAAAATTTCCTGAGGCCGCCATTTTGTTACTTTTTTAAAAAAATTAAAATCCTTCGATCAGGCCCAGGATTATCCATTTTTAAAAATATTTTTTTCTGTCCGATTGATTTAAGATGAATCTCCAAGGACTTATGGTTGTTACCGCAAGTACCTTTTTTCGGAACTGGGTCAACACAAACATCTATAACTTTGGAAATTAATTTTTTTTTTTTTTTTTTGAAATTTTCGTGACTTCAAGTCAACACATTCTATAATAATTCCATATTACTACTTTTGTAAAATAACACGATTTAATAGCAAAAAAAAAATACTTAAAATTCTCATTTTTTCGTGCCTCTGACTACCACTAACCCCTTAATATGGGACAGAATGAAATTTTTTTTAAATTTCCGATTTTTTCTCTTTATGGCACAAATAAGATCTTAAGGACTCCAAAATCTTGTCTTATTGTTGAATACACACTCTTGTTGTCAGCCTCGGCTGCGCTGGCGTTCAGTACTTTCACCAAATTTTCAGTTTTTTTCGGTTTTGTCGCATTTTTATAGCGTCATTCGCTAGATTTTTGTTTAGTTTTTACTTCCATTATAAACCCACATCTTGTCACCAGTAAAAAAGCGTCTTTATTAGAATGAGAGCCTACGTTTTCAAACAACTCCTGTCTGACTTCTATTAGACATTTTTTTGCTTCATACCCAAACTTTGTTGAGTCGAGTGTTTCCTTAATCTTTCCGATGTTATCATCTTTAATAGAATTTGGATGAACGTCTCGCATAAGGCAAATTTTCGCTGGCATCGCGGCCTTCACTGAATACTTGGTGCTACACAAATACTTGTGTCCGTGATAAAATAGGCGTCCCAAAACACTTCTGCAGCATTTTCAACAACTCGGTAGTCGAGATTCCATTAGAAACACACAATTTCGTCGTAAATAAAGCACTGCAAAAAACACACACAAAATTGACATGTGGAAATCAGCCTAATGTAAAAAAATCTGAGCAGCCGGGAAAAATTGTAGGAATTTCATTAAACCCAGCAAATTATTGTAGGGTTTTTGTTCTTGATCTTAATTCACAGAATTGGTGAGAGGCTAATGGCATTTACACCAGAAAAACAGTTAATATGAGCTTATATGACCTCTCTGCATAATTGAACATTTCTGCATTAGTGTCAGCCCAATATTATTTTCCGAGGTCACTTGAATTTTCCAATAAGAAAAAAACTTTTCGTAGAAAGTAAAATAATTCAATTAAAAAATCATTACACAAATTTTTTTTTTTTTTTTTTTTTTTTTTTTTTTTTTTTTAAAGTTATAGGTTTAACCCATATGGGCAAAAATATCAAGTCTTCGAAAATATATTTTGTTATAATTGAGTAGTCATAAGTTTTTAAACCCTCTTCTTTACTGGCGTAGACACCGCTTACGCGATTATAGCCAAACCTTAAATAGGGAATAGAAATGTTGCAGATCCTATAAAAAAATATATATATAAAGGATCAACAATACCAGCTTAGTTGAATTATCAATGTCCGTATGCCCGTCCATTCGCCCTTATATACACGAACTAGTTCCTCAGTAATTTATATAATATCAAAAACTTTTCACAGCACTTTCACTATTTAAGAAGCTGTTCATTAGTTCATTAGTGGAAATCGAACTTATATAGCATTTAGGTATCATATTTCAAGGGATTAGGTAGGTTTCAGAGATACAAAAAAAAAGGTATTTTTACGATTTTTCTTTAACATAAATAATTATATATTTCAAAAATATAATATAGCATTTCAAAGGTACATATTTGAACAATGACTCCTGAAATTTTGATATAAAAATGTTGAAAACTCAGCCTTTGAGACCTCATATTCCTGGGTGTCTCACAAAACCAGTGCATCATGCCGTGGACAGCATAACTTATTATTGGTTCATTTAAAATTAAAAAACCAAAAATATTCCGTTCTTCTTTTAACGAAGGAAAAAACTTAATATTTTCATTTTTTTTTTTTTAGATTTTGAACCAAAAATCTCATTTTTTGCTAAAATTTTCGCCATTTATTGGATAAAAAAAAAAATTGTAATGAAAAAAATCCCTCGTTCCATAACCACATAATGTTATTTTAAAGATGTGTACACAATTAAAACTAAATCGGTCCATAACTTTTCGAGAAATCGTATCCACCGACTTCAAAAACACAGCTTCGAGAAAAACGCGTAGCCTCGAGCGCACAATTTCTCATGGCTGTATCTCCGAAACTATTGCTCGGATTAACTTGACATTGACTTGATTTAGGACAATATTCTCGAGGTGTTGTAGAATTTAATAAGACAAACAAAAATAGATTTTTTTGAAATTTTCAAACCTAGCTAACCCCTCAATTGACACGATATCACCACTAAATTTAATAAGGTTCTTGAAATTTTTCATTTGAAATGTTGAATAGTTGCAAAACAATCACTTTCGAAGTATTTCTATTATTTTAAAGCAAAAAATTAAAAATGTTTTCACCACTAAAGTGAAGCCGATAAGTGCTAGAATTAGTAGGTCAACAGCCGCATATTCCCAGCAATTAAATGTGGCTACCAAAACAACACTCACTACTGGCAACAATATTTGTGAGAAAACAGTGGCGGTTCTTGGAATATACAATTTTATTATACAACAGTGCTGTTCTTTACACATTTCGCTTTCTTATGTCACTGACACTGCCCGTTTTCTGCATGCCCCAATTACTTTAGGGGGCGAATATACAAATACACACACACATTTTTACATGCATATGTGTAGGTGAGAGCAACAAGAATACAATGATTTATATTCAATTAATTGTAGTGCGAATTGAGTTCTTCGTATTATTGGTTCTACAACTATTACAAGGCTATAAGAACTGAAGTCATCAAGTGCTTTTATACATATTTGCATAACTATATACTTACATAAATAAATATATATATATATGTATATATATACTCATATACGCCTACGATTTTCAATTTCGCGGTATTTTTTGTGCTTTCGTATCAGTGTTTGCGTTTGTGGGTATGTGTACGTTTACTCTACGTCTTAAAAGCGCCTTTACTAAATTTATTTCGTATACACACACAGAAGTTCACGGTTTTATTAGTGAAAGATTCACAGCGACTGGCTATTAAAATAACCTGAGCGCCACGCCGTAGCTAAATAACCGTCCATTTCAGCCGAAAAGAAGAAACATTGCAATGAAAACAAATAATTAGCGAAGCAACAAAAAAAAAAACAAAGTAAATTGACCGCAAATAAGCAGCGTAAATTCGTTTATGCTAAACGTATTCAAATATACAAAATCGAAAACATTTATATATACACACATATATGCAAACATTTGTAGGTGTGTAAAGAGCTAACTGTGATTTGTTGTGTAAGGTGTGTACGAAGCAGCGCAAAACACTCAATGTGAGTCATAGTTTTCGCCGCTTTACCTGCACCTATCCGACTAAATTCCAGCACATCCACCCCTGCTACCCAACGCTCCTTATTCGATTGTACCAATCAATTCAATTCAGTTCAGTTCTCGATCAGCGTTTTGCTTGCCGGCTGTACTGCTTTCATTCAACCCAGGTACTTGTAGTTTTGTCCGACCAGCTCACCACCAACCGAGTCTACACACAGGCGAAATGGATCATCGAGCTATTGCCAGTCAAGTGCGAGGTGAGTCGTTTGTCTGTGTCGCTTTAAATGTATACATGCATGTCGTTGCATTTAGCGGTTTGTTAGTGCACTCATTAAGTATGTGCGCGTGGGGAATACAGGATGTATGAGTGACATGTTATTACAAATATCTGCGCTCGCATACATTTTGTTCTATATACATATGTACGTATTTGCTGTTATTAATTATTTGGTGCAAACAGCTGTGCTTCTGTTGTTTACTATTTTGGCAAGATTTTACGTTTGGTTGCTTAGTACTATACTTGTTGTGTTTATGTCTGCTTGCATACAATTATTCAAGAGACTTATATAGTTATGTAAACAGGTTAGTTTTAAACTAAAATTTTCTTGGAAGTGTTAAATAATAATAAAATATGAATATGAAACCACAATATTGTATTAGTTATAGACTTAAACTTAGCTTATACTTTATTTTAATTGTTTTTTGTATGGAAAATTGGCGTTTTTGCACATAATAAATATAATATATATCCATAATTTCTTTAATAAGTTTAACAATCATAAAAATAGAAATTTTTCAATAAAAGTTCTAGGATTAATTTTGGTAGATTTATACAAAAAAAAATTATATTGTATGGATTACTCGAAATTTATACACATTTTCTTGTAAAAATATATTTTCTTAATCCTTAAAATAGTTTAAAAATATATACACAAGTGGCTCTGAAATTAGAAACCATGTTCAAAGTTTTATATTTTTAATAAGATTTATAATAATTGACATTTTTTGGTAAATTGCAATATTTTTATAATCTGTTTAAATATAAAAAAATTGGTTATTTGTAAGTTATTAATCGTTAAATTATTGTGCACATTTCAATTTTCTTAAAATTAATTTTTGTAGATTACTTATTTAGAATACAAGATATAATAATATAACGAGTATAATTAAGACTGCGAGAATACTTATTGTTCTTCTTCTTCTTGGGTGCTTATTATTGTTCATTTTTGAATACTGTTTTGAAATTAGTCTTTAATTCTGTCGAAGACAAGTGTCCCATAAATAATGTTATAAAATTTATCATCTTCATCCTCAGTTATTTTGAAAGATGTTCTCCATAATTCTGGTAATCAATTTGCATTTCCGACAAACGGCTTAGAGCTTAGTAAGATTATCGTCAAAGCTTTGCTTCAGAGTATATGTACTTGTATCGATGTTTAATGCTGGGTAGCGGCAAATATTTTTAAATCGTTATGCCCAAATGTTCATCAATCGTAGTAGCAATCTGTGCGAGCATTTGTGAGCTAAGAAATGCGAAAAAGTGGGCGTTGCCGTCTGCTAATAGATAAATAAGCTTAATGTACATATATACTAAACCTCTAAAGCTACAATAACCAGATTAAAAAAAAAACAGTCTATAAAAATTCACACCAATATGTATGAATGCAGTCGACTGATAACCCAACCTACTCTCGATATAATGGTACTATTTAAAACTACTAAAAACACGATAAATAAATAAGTAAATTTGCCATAGATATTGAATTTTACCACCGAGGTGCTAAGAGAGCGCTTTAAAGGAGCCGGTGACGAAATTGAACGTGGTACCGCCCTCCTTTAGGTGAAATCACATATCTCTGGACTTTCTCGACTAATTTCAATCAAATTCGACACATAACATTCCTTTGACATTTCTATATTACAGCGTAAAAATTAGCGAAATTAGACTACAACCACGCCTACTTCCAGGTTACAAATCAAGATCCAATTAATATAATGTACTAAAACTTGGCACGAATGATGTTTTCGAAGTGTGTAACCTTATGACCAAAAATTTTTCAAATCGAACAAAAACTTTTCAAGCCCCTAAGTGCCGAATATGTGGACCCCACTGCATATAGTTGACCCTTTACTGAAAATATCGTTCAATGTGTGAGATACGTAATAATAATTTGGAGAGAATATTTTCCTTTGTGTTAAAAATGGGTTGAATTGGGTCAACACTGCCCTTATCTCCCTAATATAAGATACCTAATATAAATATATTCGAACTTCCGTCTGACCTTATACCACAATATGTGAGTTATCTTAATAAAATTGAGAGAGCGTATTTTTCTTATAACGGTGCATATTTGTGCTTAGAATGAATAAAACCGGTTGAAAATTTGTCTACACCCCATATAAGTAACAATTTTTTATGTTCCTGGAAGTACTATCCCGTCTTGCAAGTTGCAATAATATGAAATGTTCGATTATACCCGAACTTAGCCCTACCTTACTTTTTATTTTTAGTTCTATCCAACAAAAATGAAGGTGCGAAATAATGAAAACCAAATGAGCTTTAGGCACATATCAATTTATATGAGTTTCACAAAATTTACCCACGAAAAGAATAAATAAAGAAAATGCGGAAAAACGGCAAGAAGAATGTGTTGAAAGCGAGCACGACTAAAAAGCTGCAAATTTTCAAAGCGCTTAGCTGCAATGTACAAGTATGTATTTACATTAGTTTATATTCCGTCATTATGCTTATCATTATGTATATATGTTTTTTGCCTTTTTTCTCATAGATTTTTTTTTTCTGGTGCGAAATATCTATATACATATCTGTGAACATATGTATTTTCGAAGTTATTGAATTGAAATCGAATATCTTATCACTTGCCACCAACAGCTTTGTGCAAAGTGCAAAACGCCTTACATTCCAAAAATGTGTAGTCATATATACATACATATGTTATATGATAGGAATACACATGTACACGCATGGATAGAAATATGATATAAATATCAAGCAAATAATAAATACATTTCTGGCATTACATTCTTCGAAAAATTATCGTACTAAAACGTAGAGATAATATTTGTTATCGGATATACATATCTGTGATAACTTTTATCGCTCGCACTGAATTAAGTACGAACGGCATTAAAGGAATCACCAAAAGCAACAAGAAATATCGTTTTGTCAGAATCAATTTATACCACAACAAGAATTGAGCAAACAATTTGCATACCAAGAATGTTTAATTAAGCCGCAGGGATATCAACAAAATCATATTTTCAATTGCAGATATCGATTAAGAGTATGTTATATTATACTTTATATCTTGTGTTAAAGCACAAAAATGTATTTGTATTAAATCAAAAATATACCAAATTAATATTTTTAATGTTGTATGTGCCTAGAGGTTACTTGGAAAATCGCTTTCTTCATACCATGATATTTATTAGAGGTTTACTGCGTTTGTAGAGTAGGAAATTAATGTAAATTAAATGCCTTCTGCTCCCTTCCGCAATTATACTTCTTGTCATAATTTGTGACCACCAGTTGAACTGCTCAATTTTTACATTGTTCTAAAGCAGCGGGCTTCCATTAATATTTGTACACTGTTCAGTGTGACCAGTTCTGATATACCTCCTTCATATTGTCATAAATACTCCTTCAGTGTGTCTAATATACAACATCTTATACATACGCACACTGGTGTACTGGTCTTTCACGTGAAAAATAGAGATATGTATAAAGAGAAAGAATACATAACAGAAGACCAGACGAGACACAATCTGAAACTTTTCCAGAATGCTCGCATTTCACGCCTGAAACTGTTGTCTGAACAGTGATTTGGTTTTACTTTATAAGCATAAAGAAGAGAAATAATTGATCCATCAAACATTATGTATGTATATTGACAATGTACAATTTTTGGCTTTTCTTCTGGCTTACGCAGTTCTTGGTACATACATAAATACTTACAGAGGAGAACTAAGAGATATGTGATATATCACCGAATTATCAGAGAAATTAATTGATGTTTATATTTTTTAACTTTACACTAGATGCGCGTACGGTAATTTGGTGCCAATATACTTTCTCATGTATTGAATTAAACTGGATAACATTGCTATTGCTTTGACGAATATTAATATAAAAATTAATATTTAATATTCACATATAACTATATTTGGAAGAGTGCTCCCTTTTTAAAACGCTTTTAAAGGGTGATCTATTTCAAGGCTCCCTACTTATTTAAAGACAGAAAGTTCAAATTTAATGCATAATTCTGTATTATCATTCGAAAGAGCCTCCTTTGGCATTTATTTTTTGAAGATTATTCCTTTCAAAGGTTGGTCGTAATTTTCGATGACTCGTTCGAGCATTTTGACTGGTAACAGGCGAATGACACGCGTGATATTTTGTTCCAAGGCCTGAATCGAAGCGGAATTTTTCGCATAATTTTTACACACCGTCACAGGAAAGTATAACCGTGTAATATCATACGATCTTGGTGGACATAGTGCGATGCGGGGGAAGTGACGCTGTCTTATTAAACCCAAATGTCGCCGAGTTCACGAGCTTCAATTTCAAGCATCAAACTGTCAGTTATCGTTCGACGGGGGGCGGGGGGCGCGCGGTGACAACCATTGTGAGCTTTGGCGTTTGGCTTCCGGGACTGAGAGCACGATCACCTTACACTCTTACAATTTTGGCGTACGTTTCCGAAGCTGTTAATCTGCTAATCTGCTGCAAAATCTTGTCGCGACGCGTTGCTCTTGATTTCGTTTTTCCATTTTCGTGACGAGCACTACAAACACACGTCTACTCAACTTGATGCAGCAGGCGAACTAAACAAGCTGGGGAGATGGTATATTTATTAATGGAGAGAGGAGGGATGCCGGAAAAAGAAAAAGGGAATTTCAAGATCACAGGTTTACCACAAGCGCGGCAATAAAATCAGTCTCATTACTTAATTATCAAACGTCGTATTCTTTTGTAGGTGTAATGGACCATATACGTTTTAGTTTGTTGTTTTCTAATGTAATTTTCCAATTTTGGTCTTGATTTTTAACCTCAAATATTTGGCTCTGGAAAAGAGCGACGTTTTTGTACCACTGAGAGAGAGAAGATTAAAGTGAGGTATTTTGGCTTGTGAAAAGCATCAGTTCCGTTTTACTAAGGTTAGCATCTAGACTGTGGCTCGCGGCTCACAGGTGTAACCTTTGTAGAATTCTTTCCATAAGCTCACTGATTTCAGAAGAAAACATCACCGTTACCTCAACACTTTATCATCTGCATATGCTAATGATTCTACCCTTTCTCCATCAACTTGTTCCATTCGGCGCAACAACTTATAGAAGTGGGAAGGACACCTTCTTCAGAAGCGCATCTGCTTACGTAGCTTGATCGTGTAGCTGATTCTTTTTGATGCTAAAATCATTCTGTTCATAAGCATCGTTCGTGTCGATCTGTCTGTTAAGTCTTGTAGTGGCGAATCAATAATTATTAACAAATATTTTTAAGAACTTTTTCCATGTCGAGAAAGGCAGTAATTGTGTATTTTTTGTGTGTAGTAATTTTTCAATTACATTTTCCATTACTTCGTATATGGCAGTCTCGATTGATCGACCCTTTATACATAAGTATGTATACTGCGCATTCGCTAAGGTATCCCCTAGGATTCATCGTCTGCGTAACTCCATTAGCCTTCATAGTCCCCTTAATATGAAGAGCGGAAGGCTTATAGGTTTAAAGAATTTTGCGTTATTGTGTGGTCTCCTGCCCAGTTTAGGAAGGGACACCACTTTGACTCTTTTCCAGCTTCTTGGGATGTAAGACTTGTTTATCAACTCTTTAATGACCTTTCATTTTACCAATAATTATGTATATAGTATGTTCAGTTGCTTGCACAAAACACACAACTTCTTTAAATTCATGAAAAATCATAAACGCGTATGTATATATCTATATATAGTAAAGAGTTGCATTCGCATAGCGATTTCTGCAAACGTATGAAAGTTATGAACTGTGATTTTCTAATTAACGCTGTTTGCAACAAACTTTTATTACGAAACAGGTGTGCTAAAAATTGCGGTAATTACAAATTGCAAAATTGCGTACATGTGTCCAACTTTGAAAATTGCTAGCACACACAATGTTTCCCGCCAAAAGCAACAGTGGAAAAGTGTTCGCCGAATGAAAGCTCAGCCTCACGGTCTGATGGTCAGAAAGTTTTGCAAATGCTTGTCCTGCTGCAAGTGTATGTATGTAAATTACATATGTATGTGGGTGTGTGTGCACACGGTATTTCAGTATAGTTTTGCGCAAACGCATTGATATTTCTGATAATGTGAGTTGAATGCCTGCACACAAACTTTAGCAACAGTTGGCAAATTGCTATGGCGCTGGGTGAAAAATAAACTTGTAATTAACGGATCCAATTAAGTGGTGACACAAAGTTGAATTCAATTCAAAAATTATCTGTTTAGGCGTTCTCATATGAATATAAGCGGAACATGCTTATGCGGTAATACAAAGATAATGCCATAATTTATGAAAAACATATTGCTGTACTCGAACTTGACGTTTACTAAGAGGTTAATATACATATGTATATCAACCATACAGAATTGTTAAGTAATTGCAAGGCATTGCTTCACAAAAGATTTGATGGTTTTGAGTTAAATTATGTTACCCTAAATCGAAGTATACCGATATATTATTTTTGCTCCGTATGTAGTAAGGGAATGATGTTTCTGAAACTATAATTATGTCACCAGACTTATACAAGTTATTGAAATCTTGAAATACTCAGTGACATTATGCTACAAAGCATAATAATTTTGTTCACCTAATGATCACCCAACACTAATAGAGATAGATATAGGGATATGTAAACGTTAGGATGACGGGACGAGTTGGAATCCTGTGTGTGCAATCTGTAACTTGAGTAAAAATTACACTTAAGCTGCAAAAACCAAATTCATCCAGGACAAAGCCCTTACCCACACCCCCACTGACTCTTTAAAAATGGACTCCACACATAACGGTACGGAAAATGGAGCCATTTGTAGAAGTTCACGAAGGCGAGGAAAGTTCTCTGAGCCCCATTTACTTGGGAGTGACCCGAAACGATTCTTTTACATATGACTTACGCAGCTCACGACCTCCGGTCTTTGACCAAGTATTCTCTGGGTAGCCTAAGAATATCCGTTTGAAGGCGAGCTAAAGTGAGAAGGCGAAACATCCCCTCTACAGTGTTGTGCGCTGAGTTTGGGACCCGCCACGTAAAAAACACTACCAATGAAAAATTATCAACAGCCTCGGAAGGGAAACCCCCCTTTTGATGACAACCATGGCAAACGAAATAAGGACTACGAATTGAGGGCATGCACCTGGAATGTCCGAGCTCTTAATTGGGGAGGTGCCGCCGCCCAGCTGGTTGATGTCCTCGTGAAAATAAAGGTTGACATCACCGCCGTCCAAGAAATGCGATGGACGGGACAAAGGACTGAGGCGAGTAGGTCCTTGTGGCATTTAATACAGTGGCCATATAAAGGAGTACAAATTTGTTGTGGCATTCGTGGTGGGAGAAAGACTCCGTCGCAAAGTACTATCATTCACCCAGGTGGATGAACATCTAGTCGCAAACCACATCAAATCAATTTCTTCAACATATCGCTGATTTGCGCCCACGCCCCGACGAATGAGAAGGACGATGTGACCAAAAATTTCTTCTATAAGCACTTGGAGATTCCAGCATAAAAAAATACATAAAGCTACCTGGCTGTTTTCGGATCGAAAAGCCACCAACCAGATCGACCATCTTGTGATAGACGGAAGACACGTCACCAGTGTTTTAGACATGCGTACGCTCTGAGGTCCTAAAATTGACTCGAACCATTATCTTTAAAGATACGCAAAAAACGCATATCAAGAAACACAAGGAAGGTTTGACGTCAAAAAGGTGCAATCACAGCAGACAGACGAATAATCATCATCAACTCGGTATAAGGGAACTGTTGGACGGCATTTCTAGTTCCTTTCTTACAGCTGCAAACGAAACCATTGATTTTCGGAAAAGGCAAAAGAACAGCTGGTACGATGAGGATGTGCCGTGTCACAATGGAGAGAAAACAGACTGCCTACCTTGCAACGTTACGATCGACCACAACACGTGCGGAATAGGATAGACACATAGAACTGAAGAGAATCATCAGGACAAAGAGATGGGTTGAAACCCCGGTGATAAAGTTTTTCCAGCACCTGAAGAAATTTTCCGGTCTTTGATCTTTGCAAGTTGCATAAAATGTTCGGTTGCACACATCCTTACTTGTTTAATGTAAAGTTTTACCAGCGCCTGATGCAATTTTCAGAGCTTTGATACTTCCGTATAAGTACACTTAAATAAAATCATTTAACTATGCCAACAGATTGATAAAAAAAATTAAATAATTTTTTTTTACAATTTTTGTAAGGCAAAAACAAAAACCATTATTAAAATAAATGACTTAACAATACTTTTCTGTACCACACCTTACGCCGGCTTCAATCAGAACTTTTAAAAAGTAATATAATAAAGCTAAAACAGCAAATCTCTAAACCAATGCGTTCAAGTCACGTTCAGCGAAATAGTCTACCTGTTTATATAACAGTATAACGCTTCGCCAAATCACCGGTTGGCAGTATAAACTGAAACTGCATAGAACTTTTAATGCCATCACTTGCAGTTTACAAAAATGAAAACTTTCGCTTATTTCTGCAAATAAAATGCAATCGTAATTTGTTTAAGCAAAAGCATTCAGATCTGCTGCCACTGCCTTTGCTGACGCTGTTGTTGTTGCTGCTGCTGCTGCCAGTTGTGCTGCAGGTAAGAGAGCAGTTTGCGGCGCCCATTTCAGCTACTTTAGAAGTATTTATGACTGCCGTGCCAAACACGCTTCCTTCTTAGCGATAATGGCACAATTTCATTTGCAGCGCAAATAACGAAAGTTTTATTAGATTTCACAAAAATAAAAAAAACTAAATGCGAAGAAAATGTAAAAAAGTGCAATGGAAATAAAGTAGAGTGCAAAAAATGGAGTAGTGAATTTGAATCCTCGTTTATGGGGTAGAGGAAATTTTGCGATATTTTTTTTTAAATATCTAATGTTGGTGTCAAACAAAAGTAATCAGAAATTTATATAATCGATAACAAAGTTGTTAAAGGATTACATGGGCTTACGGGTTTCAAAAAATCCATTTTTTATTGTCTTATTAATTTCTATTCCAGACTCCAGAAATATATGAGAGTAATAGTTTCGAAGATACAGCTTTGAGAACTTGTGCGCTCGAGGCTATCTAGGCTAAGTGCGCCGTCTTAAAGGCATCTTTCTCGAAATTGTGTTTTTGAAATCGATCTTCATGAAATTTTACACAGGTCTTTGAGATACAATTCTTAAAGACTTAGACTTGGATTTTTTCGATTGAAAATAAAAATGTCGCAAAATTTTGACTGAAATTTTAATCCAATTTTCAGTTTTTAAGTTAAGGTTTTAACTAAAACACGTATTTTTCACTTTAGATGATCCTGTAAGGAGTTATCCTACTGGTACGAGCGTACATTTTTTCCATTTTTGTTGAAAAAAGGCTGTTTTTTATCCGACGAAACCCATGTAATCCCTTAAGGGGTTATTTTTTTTGCATTGGTGACAACTGTAACTCGAAAACCACTCTGTAGATTTTAATGATAAATTTCACAGCTTTTAGTACACATACATAATAAACTCGGGCCTGATCGAAGGATTTTTTTTTCAAAAATTACGATTTTTTAGACCAATTAACTGCTGATTTTTTTGCAAAAATTTAGAAAAAAATTTCTTGAGGCCGCCATTTTGTTAAGTTAAAAAAAAAAATTAAATCCTTCGATCAGGCCCAGGATTATCTGTTTATAAAACTAATTCTTTTTGTCCGATTGATTTTAGATGAATCTCCAAGGACTTATGGTTGTCACAGCAAGTACCTTCTTTTGGAACAGGGTAAACACAAACAACTATAACTTTGGAAATTAAATTTTTTTTTTATATTTTCGTGACTTCAAGTCAACCTATTCTATAACAATGCCATATTACTACTTTTGTAAAATAACACGATTTAATAGCAACAAAAAAGTACTGAAAATTGTAATTTTTTCGTGCCTCTGACTACCCCTAACCCCTTAATGTAAGATATTATGGCAGCATTTATTCGCTTAAATATGCCAAGCGCATCCTTCTTATTCAAGCAATATTAATTTTAAATTATTCTTACCAGGCCATCAATATTATGACTATTTATTAACGAGAATAATTCATTCCCCGCCGTCTTTGAGTTACTTTAGTCATTAACTCTTTATTATAGGAGTATTATAGTACTTATTAACCAAGGTGATTTCTTTTTATTTCAGTAAAAACCACTTGAAGTTTCTTTTTTTGCCCAAAAAAAATTATTCAAATATTTATTTAATAATCGCTCTAAAAAGCAGTATGTAACCAAATTTCGCTTTAAATTTAATTTAAATTTAAAAAATTTTACAAATCCCTTAAAAAGTTAACAGCAAAAAGTATGCCACGCAATGCACGCATAAATGTCACAATAAATATGATCGCAAGGAACATAAGTTGAAGTTTTCCAAATGTGCACGCTAACTCAGATCGTTACACTCATGAATAAGTATTAAGAGCTATGCGAATAAATAGCGAAATTACTTAGCAGGGAAATTATTTTAGTTTTGAAACTATAATTGGTACCGTTAAATTAGGTTAAACCTATAAAACAAGCTGCTTTAGTCGTAAGCACGAACTCAAAGGTTCTCGCATTTTCCACGCTGTCACACGAAATTCTCGCTCACTCATTGATAGAAAATATAATTCAAATGCAAACAAGAAGAAGACTACAACAAAATTCAGAGCACTCAGTGCTAAAGTTTCATCGATTTGGCATTTGTACGCGTATCATATGCAAATGTTTGTAGACACACACGAAACACATATAAATTTAAATAAGAACAAGTAAGGAAGAGCTAAGCTCGGGTACAATCAAGCATTTTATATTCTTGCAACTTGGAAGAACCAGTGGATCGGAATCCAAGCAATTATATTTAAATATCTATATCTTACATATATTTATCTATACTACTTATAACTGACCGACATATTTGGCATAATATTTTTTAGAAAAAACAAAAATCATTGTAGTATTGTGTATGTGCATATATAGTATAAGGGAGTTGGGATAATATCGAGCCGATTTTGTCTATTTTCGCTAATTCCACATACTATTAACATGCCACATACTTAAAAAATATTACCAGGTTTTCATTAAGGTGCCTTACATACAATCATCATTCATATGGAGTAAATTCAGCCGGAATTCGAAAAGCATGATATTAGTTATGTGTGGGCTAGATCAAGTTTTAGACCAATTATATCTATTTTAAGCACAAATATAGACTGTTATTGGCCGACATATACAGTATAAAGCCACCCGTAGCAACATGTTGAAAGATTGTAGCAAGTAAAGAAGAGCTAAGTGCATCTGTATCGATACGATTTTAATTTTTTTATAAGGAGGCGTGGTTGTAATCAAATTTCGTCTTTTATTAGTTTAGAAATAACAGGATTTTAGACAGGAGTTAGATTGGATTAATCTGGTAGGTCAATAAACCACACGTAGACCAGTTTTGGTCCTTTGCGATACCGGATAGAGCTCAGCTGCTAGGTCCATGAGTAGTAGTCATCCTCTAAGATGCCTGCGCTTGACAAGAAATTTAACAGACTCTGCGGCCTCATTACCGATACCTCCACCAGTGTATCACACCATGGGGACCCAGTCTTAGTTTTGGCATTGTGGGATAGTTTCACCAGATATGCTTCATTATTTTCTTGTTGCCTTGCTCTTGACATTTTCTGCAGTCTTCTCGATCTATCAGGCCTATTCTGCGGGCGTGCGCCACCAACAGTGACCTGTTAGTATTCCAATCAAGTTCCTATAGTCTCTCATATCTAGTGCCAATAGGAATTTTGTATACCGTTTTACAAATTACTTTGCAGTTTTGCACCCAGGTAGCTCATTTCAACGCGTTTTGATTTTCTTTACCATGCTCCTGTGCAGATCGTCATATAGGCAATGCATGGGTTTCGCAATGTTGATGACTGTTTCATTGCCCTCGATGTCCCAGTAGAAGTGAAGTTGCTTGCTTCTGGCAACGCTTTCCACTGCTGCTCTGCTTCCCAAGATACTTTTAGCCAATATGCGTTACAAAAAATAACAGAAGATTTAGAAATTTTCAATATAATAGTTATATTGGGAGTAGGCGGGGTCATAAAACGATTTCACTCATTTTTACACTTTCAGAGGGAGTGCGGAAAAGACTTGTTCTGAGCAATTTTGATTGATTTAGCTTAAGTGGAGGGCGGGGTCACGGCCACTTTTCCAAAAATTTTAAAACCACAGATGTCATTTTCTAAAGCTTCTCCTATTATAATAACAATCTTGCATCATCGCTGCTCGAGTGCAAAGTTATTGCATGCAGCTCTATGCTAAGGTGGTCCGATATCAGTGGTTCCGACAAATGTAAAGCTTCTTGGGAAGAAACGTTCGTGACCAAAATTTCAAATAGATATCGCAGAAACTAAAGTACCAGTCCCTTATACTCTAAATCGACTCAGCTCGTCGTTCTGAACAAACTTCCTGGCAAGCTTAATATACCTTGTTGAGGGCATTAATATTGCAAAATGTTGCACTAATCAATTCTTCCTATACAAATTTTCCATATGTAGCCACACGATTGTATTTGAACTTCGATTGTAACATACTCCTGACACAGCCGTGTTGACACAAATGTTGCAACACCGTGTCATGAACGTAGAACGTGTGAAAAGTATGAGTAGCAAATTTTCCTGACGACGCAACATTGATTTCCCACTTTGATATTCGTTATTTATTGTGATTGGAAAGTTAACAAGGAGAAGCTGCCATAAATGTAGACATATTGGCAGTGAGTGGCAGTTGCCGAAATTACATGTGAAGTATTTCAAGAAGATACTTTTGATTTTGGAGAATTAATATAAACTTAAATATACACGTACGTAAATTTAATGAAGTTAGTATGATATCCTATACAAGAAATATAAAATAGATTAATCTAGAATAATAGCATGAGAGACCGAGACCGAAACCTTTTAACTGTCATGTGAAATTGTCGCATTGCAATTATATATATTTACAGTTATGGACCCTTTGTATTGAAATAAAAAACGTTTATCTAATCATTGAGTTTATTAGTGATACGTTTTGCTTTGAAAATTATTAACATTTATTCTTTGAAAACATAAAAATAATATATATTACATTTTTTATAAAAATATGTGAGAATATCAATATCCTACCCAGAAGATGAGGCTTTGGTACTAGTATATTTAAGTCAGTATATAATGTTATATCCCCCATTTTTAGATACTTCTTCACATTTTCACTACATGCTTTCCACCAGTTTTTAATATCACTCCTTGGAGATTATGTGCAAAACCTCATTAAAATTTTTGAAGACTTTCCTATTTTTGTCTTCCATACATCTTTTATTGTGTTTACGACTCAAATAACGATCACTTTCTTTCGTTTATCAACAATGATGGGTCCGCCACAATTGTGTTTAATGGTTTTTGATATACCTATGCTTATCGGCCTGCTTCTGAGGACGACGTACAATAGTTTTTCTGTCTGTCAAAGCACGTGCTTCTAAAAATGAGTTGATTTGTTGCTGTGGGCTCTACCAAATATCAGTCGTGTTTTGAAGGCTGTTTCCTTTTTTGTTTGAAAAAATATAAATGATGATAGTTTCGAAGCAAATTCTGAGCCAATTTGTCACTATTTGATCACGCAATTACGTTTCAGGGATCACGATTAGGTTTTCTGTTTCCTAGAAAAATATGTCAGGGTTACGATATCCCATAGTCAGCTTTTGAGGCTTTGTCGGATATACAAGAGTAAGAGATTTTTTATATCATTATAAAAACAAATTTTCTGAAACATTAATTATAAAGATATTTACATATAAAAGCTTCGAAAGATATCCTTCGTGTGTATTCTGAAGGTAATATAGAGTTTAGTGAATGAAACTAAATCACCACATATGTATATATTTAAATTTTATATGAAAACAAATTTTAAATTGATTTTGTATTTGATGGAAAAAATAATTTATTATTTTCAAATCCTTAAACTAGATTCCACCAAATCCGAGTGTGCTTTATTACTGATATTGCAGCCAGTACAAGATATGCAAAAATTTCGGCGAGTGCGCAGCTTTTAGTTTTGTGATCTTTTTTTTGTCGCCTTGGAATAATAAAAAGCGTTTAACGATTTGTTATTTCATTTATTTATTCCTTAGTACGAAAGTAATCTTGTTGACAACACTTCACTTCTCTGAATAACATCTGCACATGGGGATGTGTTAACGTCATTGTAATACAACACTGACCTCGCGTCGCAGCAGCAGCCTCGCATTGACAATCCGCAAACCAAACTTACATACTTACACATTTATATAGTTATGTGGTAAATTCCCCCATTTAACGTCCACATTGCAGTCAAAGAAAAATAATATTCGTAGTTATATAATGAGAGTTTACAAGTTGCTCCAAGCGAAACCCACACAAACATTAAATCACATACTATACATTTTTATTTTCTTGCCAAAGCTGACGACATTGATGCTCATTTACAAGCCCCACTCACACAAATACATATACACACTAGCACTTAAGTGCGATAAAAAATCGTAAGAAGCTCTCTGTCGATATATAAAAATTTACTATACCACAAATGTGTTTGCGGTAAAATGCTGGGCTCGGCTTCACAAAGTCACAATGTGTACATTTTTTATATAAAACAAAATTACAAATCACTGTCGCAATACAAACATATGTATGTATAGGTAAGTCTTGAGGTTTCGTTTAAATGTCATGTAGACTTTAGGACTTTGTCACTGCGTCGTAAAGATTTTACCGTTATGAATATGAATGTATGTTTTGTTACGAAAGAGTGGACATTTTGTTAAGTAAAGGCGGAAATAAAGTGCACAAGCGCCCTTGACCTACTGACGTTTGACATGATACCCACGCATTATAGCTAATAAAAAGCAGAAATAATAAAGAAAATGTGAAAGTAAACAAAAATCAAGAAAGGTAAGATACGTGTTGCTCAAGGAAGCAAAAATCGTGACAATATAAACATAGAGTTGAGTGCAAAGTAAGCTAACAATGAAGTAAGCTATGTATTATATAAAGTGACAACGGTGCGTATACGTAACTTTACAGAAACTTTTTTGTCTCAAAGATTTAAAACTTGCAGTTTCACTTAAGCATAATCAGAGTGCTTAGAAATTATAACAAAGTAAATAAATTAACAGGTCAATTGAAAAGTCCCCGGCGTGACAAGTAGATGGCGCTTCTAGTATTAATTCCATTATTTAGATTGGGACCAGTGTTCGGAGAAGTTCAAGCCTTATAAGCCCGTGTTTTTAGCAAATCGTAGTATCGAAAAGTTGGAGAGTCTCTATAATCAGCATATCACCCTTGAAGGAAAAAAACGAATTTTGTCAAAAAAATTTGTTTTACTTTGATGGACCGGGGATTTTTCAATTGACATGATATAAAACGATTTTTCACTTGTTTTTTAAATTTCTCAATTTTTAATTTATAAATATTTTTATGTATTTGTTACTTCATGTAATTGAAAGGTATTTAAAGAATATTTCAAATTTCTAGACTAGAATACTCCTTTCAAACGGGTATCAACTCTCCACAAAATATCTCCTCTGGGAAACTTTCATAAACCAATTTATTACGATGCACATATTGTATTCCACCTCTCTGAATCACGGTTGTTAATTATGTTCTGGAAAAGCTTGAAGAAGTCGGTTGGCGCGTGATTGTCTACCGTATATGAGCTAACTCAGGGATGGCCTCTCCATTAATACTCGTAAGGACTGGTTTTATTCACTTTGGCCTGCTGATAGCGATAAGTGAGCTATAGACAGTAAACTATCGTGGAAACCTAAAATAAAGGAAAGATAAAAGAAAGCTTCGGTCACCCTATCATGTTGCAGGGGAACCATTCGCAAAAGGTTGAGACTCTCATCAAAGGTAGTTCTTTGGTAGTTCTTTGGATCTATGAAACCCTATCTAAGCCTTTAATGTTCTAAGAAATTTTTGTATGAGGCGCTGTAAGAAACTACACTCGCGAAAGAATTGGTGAGAGTTCAACGGCCTGCTCTCATCAAAATTAGTGGTACACCACGAGATATCTCAACACTTTCTATTCGAATGTCCCGCTTCTGCTAGAACAAGGAGAAACACCTAAGGTCTTATGCACTCACACATCTAGGTGGTATAGCAAAAGTAGACATAAAACACCTTAGCATATTTCTAATAGGTTCAGAGCGCTTTGCTTAAAGCTAATATCTAGCCACAAAGGACTGAATTAACGGCCTAAGTGTGATTCCAACGCCTAACATACTGTATTTTTTTTAAATTGACTAAAAATATTGACAGGTGGCAACACATTTCAGAAATATTTTCTAAATAATATGTACATCTTCTTAAACCTCCTTATATTGATCGATAAACATGAAGTCATATATATTATATAAATTTACCTGTTAAAATAAAAGTTCAATGCATTTAAAAAAATGCATAATTAGGTTTTAATTAAAATTAAATTTTTAGAATAAATTTAGTTTGATAATACTGTAATAATATTATTGTAATTAAATTATAGTTGAAGTAAAAATTCCTATAACCTTGTTATATGATAATTTAAAGTTCAAATTTACCTTATACAATGTATCACATAAAAACCACAAGCGTGTCATATATTGATGCATCGCGTCCATAGGTGGTGTGAACAAACTATAAACTTTAATTATCGCCACTTTCCTTTCACCACATTTTCCACCACAGACACTTTTAATTCGCTTTGCTATGAACGATTTTATTGCACCCATCTTATAGTTATGCATTAGCTGTGAGTTAATTATGTGCGAACATACCTGTGTACACAAGGTCGAGGTCATCACAAATATAACAACAAACACAGCAGACAAAGTTTGCGCTTGCAACTGCTTGGTACGAGCACAACTAACTTCTAGTTTGTTAAAATCCTGCCAAGTAAACAGTTGATTGGTGTAGTTGATTACTTACCGTTAGGTTTTCTTCATACACAAGTACGTACACATGTGTTTACATGTGTATTAATGGGTGTGCTGGCCGTTGATCGATTTGTTTGTTGTCTGTCAATGTGTGAACATGTACATAACTATTAATTGTTGCATTGTCTGGCGCACAGACACTTACATATATTTGTGTACATATACGTCAGTACATATATACATGTACAAAAAAAGCATGGTTTGTACAGAGCGGAAATTAATATTTTGTGAACATTCAACTTTGTATTGAATAAATAATTTGATTCAAAATATAAGAATGTATTTATTCATCTGTTTTCTGTTTTTTTTTTTGTTTTGTGCTTAAATTTAGTAAAAACTAAGATTCACATTTCCTATAAAAATTGTTTCACAATATCTATAGAGAAGAGTTGCTTAAGAAACTTTAGAGATTTTTTGTGAAATTTTATACAAATTAATTAACAAAAATGTGATATAAAAATCTTTCAAGGAGAAGTTAGGTTACTTAATATAGAAAGAAAGACCTTCATATTGACTTTGAGCGTTGATCATCTTTATATACGTATACCTCGTAGATTCTCCGTGGTTTTCAAACGTCGTCCTAAAATTAACGAGTTAAATGGGTTTCCTCACGTGAAAAATAGCCTTTTCCCAAAATTTTTTTCTCATGTAAAGAATTAAATATTTGTTCGAATTTTTTATTGTTACAAATAAAGAAATTCTGAAATTTTGGGAAAAAATATTTTAAACTCGGTCATTGCAACGCCATTTCGTATGAACCTTCGAAAAAAAATTGCGATCCCGTTGGCAGAATAACTCCTTACAAGATCATTGCATTTTCTCATTAGTGAGAAAATACATGTTTTAGTTAAAACCTTAACAATAGTATCACACACACACTTATACTTGGACAAAGCATAAAAAATTTAAAATTGGATTTTTGGAAAACATTTTTCCAAAAAAAAATTCCATGAAAACTTCGAATCATTTTTTTTTTCAAAATCTTCTTCGTCCAAGTCTTTAAAAATTGTATCTCAAAGACCTGTGTAAAATTGCATGAAGATCGGAGTTCTCGATAAATCTTTTTTAGAAAAACGCGTTTAAAGACGACACACTTGGCTTGCGAGCCTCACGCACACAAGTTCTCAAAGCTGTATCTCCGAAACTATTACTCAAATCAACTTGGAAACTTAGAATAATATTCTGGAGGTGCTGTAGAGTTTAATAAGGCAATAAAAAAATTAGATTTTTTGATAACCGTTAACCCCCTAAGTGTCATCGTTTTGAACAGATTTATTAACTCTTTAAAATCCTGGTTAGAAATTATGTATTTTTACAGTGTACAATTTTTCGGCTTTGAGTTTCTATAATGTCACACACATATCACCATTCCCTGTTTTTTGCCTGCAGTTCCAGCGGGTTCATACCCAAAAACAATTAAAAGGCTGTATTCGAAATTACCAAACGATAAACAGTGGGCAATCTGTGCCAGTACGAAATGACTTATTTTGCATGCGCACTTAATTCTTGCAAATAAAAGTTTTTATACTCCAAGCAAGTTGCGGTTTTTATTGCCATAAATAATAGTAATAACAAATTCCTTGTATATACTTACCAGCTGAATATTTAAGCTTGAAAATATGAAGCAGAGAATAATTCATCGTCTTAGCGGCATTTTTGGCTATGAATTTAGTTTATATGCATCGTAAAACAGTACAAATTAGTTAGAAAGAGTATAAAATAGGAAAATATGCTAACTTAGGTTACAACGAAATTAGAATACCCTTCACAAATAAAAAAAATAACCATGCAAGTGCTTCAATCTAATTTCAATTATATTTTTTCGGAATTTTATCATTGTTTTAGCCAATAATTCATGCCAAATTTCGTGAGAATATCTTGACAAAAAGAAAGTCTTCGAAACAGAAAATTATGTCAAAGAAAACGAATATATCAAACTGATGAAGAACAAATTTTTCATTTAGGAGATTTTTGTAATAAGCAAAACGACAAAATCTGCGCTAAAACTTTCAAAGATGCAAAAAAAAAAAAAATGCCAACAAATCTACATGCTCACTATCTGGCTGCTGTAATAGTTAACGATTCGGTTCATAGTCCCCTGTAAAGACGTTACATCACTTACTTCTATGGAAAATGGGTTAAATCTGGAATAGAATTGGGCCAGTAGTATGTTTTAGAAGGCGTGGTAAGGCAGTTAAATAATAATCTCATCGATGAATAGCATTGGACTACCCAGCAGTGGCTTAAAATAAATATTCCTGGTGTCATAGCTGCAAATAATTGGTCATCTGGAAGTCCAGGTTTGAATCTATTGGACTATAGAGTGTCAGTCAAAGTTAGAGAACATCGTTGGAAAATTTGGAATTTCAAATCTTGTAAATTAACTATGACCGAACTGAATACTCCAAAGTACTGAAGTTCCTCATAATTTTTTTGTATTAAAAACATTGTAAACGTAACATTTAGTACCTTTATTCCAGATATATTATAACTACTACCTAAACTAAACTACTTAATAAACACTTATGAGTTACCGCTTAATACAGTAAATACTAACCAACTTTATTCTTATTTCTTATCCACAAGTCTATGTCCTTGACATTTAATCGGTCTACTACAAGCCTTATCCCTTTAACCTGCGACAAATCGCATTCGTCGTAAGTCACATAAAGAATTGCGAAATAATAAAATGGCAAAAAAATGTGTAGCGGAAAAATGTAATTCACAGAGCGAAGTTTTACGCAGTAGACCAAAAATTCGCAACGCAGCGGAAACATTCCAGTAAGAAATGACGAAATAATAAAATAAAAGAAAATGATGTATTGGAAGTGGAAATGCCGGCGCCACTGGCATATAAAAACAAAGTTTAGCATAAATAAATATACAAAACGACATAATTTGCATGCAATTAACATGGCTAAAGCAACATTGCCCAAAACATTCGCGTGAGACTACAATCAAACAATGCTCATGCTAATGACTTGAATGTGTGCAATGAACTCACTCAAATGCTTGCTGCATGGACTACATTGCCCAAATTTGATTCGAAATGCCAGCTGGTAAATAGTTAACGGTAAAATGTATAAATTATAAGCAAAAGCTTCTAATGCAGACTGTATAGTTGTGGGTATGCGTAACGACACACAACCAACAACAAGTAATAGAAAGAAGCTTTGCGAGCATTTTCAACACTTCGCACTTTCACCGGCACAAGTTAATTGCATGCGTACATGTGTGTGTGCGATACCATGGATTTGTGGAAATTTTTTCATATTTTTTGGGAAATATTAAGGTATGCATACAGATATCCTATGAGTGTATGCATGCATGCAAAGAATGAATTCCAACTAGCCACATTTCTTTTGCACAATTCCGATGTTACGTATACGCTCTGTTGAGTTTTATCTCACAAACTTTCGCAGCAACGCACGTGTACATGGCTTGAATAATAAAAACAAACGGCGTTTGTCGAAGTCTCTTTAATGTTTGATATATTTGTTTAAGTGTTATATCTTATAGCGCAATTTCCTAGCAAAATGGTTAT
The DNA here is from genome assembly GCA_037783105.1 of Bactrocera zonata. Taxonomy (NCBI): domain Eukaryota; kingdom Metazoa; phylum Arthropoda; class Insecta; order Diptera; family Tephritidae; genus Bactrocera; species Bactrocera zonata. Next base: position 38,414 of record JBAWJQ010001964.1, on the reverse strand, counting down.
TTCATATTTTAGTATGGCATAATTGCTGTGGAAATGCATATATGTACATACTAAAATATATATTTTAATTGCTTACTAAGAATAACAAACTTTAAGACAGTATATTGAAATTATGATGTAGGTTTATGAAGTATACTAGCTACAATTGTTGTTCATCTCTGGAACGTGAATAAATTATATTTTAGTATCTAATCGTTTCAAATAAATGCCATAGTTATTAAATGGAAAGCGCCAATTTTATTTAAAAAATGTACTTTTAAACTATATCCAAGGAGCTTCTATATTCGGTTTCCAACATTAACTACAGCATTTTCGACTTCTCGGTTCTTTAAATGTGTCGAGGTAGGATTAACAGCTTTAAATTGAAAAATTTAATCGTTTCAAATGGTACAGAAAAGCGATATATGCAGATTGTATACAAACATACTAATAAGTATGGATGCTTTTAATCTTAATTTATTTTAGTTACTATTATACTGTAGTATACTAGGAATTGCAAACATAAATTCTTTTCATTTATTGAGATATTTTTTTTTTTATAAAATAAGTGTTTATAAAATATACTTAAATCTAAATTACCTTTTTTAAATAATTATCAAAAAGGCAAAAATACATCTCTCGAACTTTTTTTGGTATTCAGTCTGATATATTTTTTTTTTATTGTTTGTCTTGTATAGCCTAGAAAAGTGAATTTTAGTTTATATTTTCCTCAAGTTTTACAGAGCTCGCTCCAAATACTATTTTTTAGATATTATTGTATCATTTATTTAATATTTTAATAATTTCTTTCATTATATTATTTCGATAATTTTTTATAAGATTGTATTGTATTAATTATTTGCTATTTTTAATAAAAAAATCCTTTGTTATATTATTTCAATAAAAATGTTATCACTCTTTGTTTTGCAGATTTGCGAACTGCATTCGATCTCTTAGACAGAAATCGTGATGGGCGTGTCACAGCAAATGAGCTGCAATTTATGCTGAAAAATCTTGGCATAAATGTGCGAGACGAAATCATACACGATCTCATACGCGAGGCAAGCCATTCTGGTGAGTATACAAAATAATACGAAGAAAATGCGAAAACGATTAGTGGAAAAAGTCTGTTGTATGTATAAATATACTAAATAAAATAAGAAACAACATTTTTCTACAAATATACTTGGTAGACATATGAAATAAACTAAAAGAAAATCAGACGATTCCTTAAATTTGTTTTAGAATTAAAATACAATTTACAGGTTCACTGCTAACGAGGAATAACTAAAACAAAAATGTTCGCAAATTTAAGTAACTTTTATAACAAATACATTGTGACTAAAAAATACCCGGCAATTGTAAATAAAACGCCAAATATTTAATTATTCATCAATATTTACTTTGCCGCTTTCAAAGTAATCTCCATCAAGGATTTTTTCAGTCCACGATACACTTTTCATTAGTACCTTTAGCTCCTTCAGTGAATTTTTTTTATCTCATCGATCGACTGAAAACGGAGCGGCAAACCACGAATATTGAGAACAACAATGAGCATCACCTTATTTTTATACCCTGAACAGGGTATATTAAGTTTGTCACGAAGTTTGTAACACCCAGAAGGAATCGTCGGAGACCCTATAAAGTATATATATAAATGATCAGTATGTCGAGCTGAGTCGATTAAGCCATGTCCGTCTGTCTGTCTGTATATATACGAACTAGGCCCTCAGTTTTTAAGATATCGTCTTGAAATTTTGCAAACGTCGTTTTCTCTTCAAGAAGCTTTTCATTTGTCGGAACGGCCGATATCGGATCACTATAACATATAGCTGCCATACAAACTGAACGATCGGAATCAAGTTCTTGTATGGACAACTTTCACATTTGACAAGATATATTTACGAAATTTGGTATAGATTATTTTTTAAGGCAACAATGTAATCTCTAAAAAACTTGTTCAGAACGGGTTACTATAGCATATAGCTTCCATACAAACTGGATACATAGTTACTAACAGAAATGCACGTGTGAAGGGTATTTAGCTTCGGTGCAACCGAAGTTAACGTTTTTTCTTGTTTGATTTTACCTCGTTTTTCCCCTCCATTCCGATCATTGTTGACTTGTTTGCATGACTCAAACTCAAAAACCCAGTCTCGTCGGCACTTATATTGCTCTCCATGAATGTAGGGTCGTAATTCGTACTCAAGCATGTCCAAAGAGACCAATTTACGGTACTTTTTTGAAGAAATTCCGCTTTATCGGGACGAGTCGTGCAAGAATGCGTTTCATACCCAAAATATCCACCAAAATCAATCGAACGGACTTCCGAGAGATGTCGAGCTCTCATGCCATCTCTCTAACACTTGCCTGACGATATTCAAACACCATATCCTTCACTGTTTTAATAGTTTCATCAGTTGAAGAGGTCGAAAGGCGTACAGAAGAGTCATATCTTCAACGATCTTTCGACCGTTATTTGACGTAAGGCATGATATTTCGTCACTGTTCCTTCTGCTGACTACTACTTCTTTCTTCGTGGTAATAATTTAAAAATCTTTTAAAATTTTTTTATTTTTCAATTCCGATGTAATTTTATGAACAATTTATTGTCCAAATATTTTTAACTGGAACCTCTTAACATATTAATGTTTGTTACATAGGTCGTTAAAGTTGAATAGTGGCTCAAAATGTCGTCAAGGTTTTGATGTCAGTTTAAATTTTCAATCATCTTTACATTAAAGAAAATAATTTTTTTTCCATTAAAAAATCCACAAATTTTGAAAATATTTATTTCTGAAATCATTTTATTATAAAGCGTTTAGATATTATGGAGTACATAACCCATCATTCATCTCAAAAAGGTCGCAGCATTTCGAATGAATCCACGTGTTTAAACTTGTATCTCTTCTTTTCGATTTTTAATATCAATAAACACATTGGCTAAATAAATTTTAAAAACTCCAAATTTTTTCTAGTGCATACCCTTGCCATAAAAATAAGTCTAAATATTCATGTAATCAATTGCTCTTAAAGAAGGAGAAGTTTTTACAAACTACTTGAGTCATATAACCAATGGCAATAACTATCAGTTTACACAAAATCTTGTAAGTAATACATTACCAAGCATTTCAATTCCCCACGAAGTAGTTAACGAGGTGTTAAAGGGCGCATTGTACATACTTGTAAGGTATACACTTACATACACATATTGTATGTAGTATGCCTTTTCTTCTATGGTGGAGCTGTACCCTTCACTGTCACTTTCAGATTGTTGCTTGGTAATCGTATGCTCACGCCATTTTATCTTACTCACTGGGTGCTACAGATTTTATGATGCAATTTGTTTGCATTTCACTTTTTGTGGTTGACAGTTTTGCAAATTTATGAGTGCCAAGCGTTGTAAGTTCACATAAATATCAGCATACTACACACATACATTACATACTTATTACCTCTGCAACTTAGAATCACACACTTGCAACTAAGATTCATAAATTGAAGTAAACTATTTATTTAAAAGCATTTGACAACATTTTGTGAAAAGTTCATGAATAATTATAAGTGTTGTTTGCTTGTTAACGACAATTACATGTAACGTACACACATGCCTATATACTATATGTATGCATACTACTACATGTACCTCGCTCTAAAAAGTATGCTACGAGTTTGGTTCTTTTTTATTAGATAATGCTTGGTTAGCTTCGTTAAAAGTTGCGTGTAGCAATAAAATCTAATTTCAAGAAAATGATAATTGTTCATTTCTATTATTTTAAACACTTTGCGTGTCCCCATGGCTTTTGTGTCAGATTTAAATGCCAGCAATAATAATAACGAGTTGATTATGTAAAGTCCTTGTGTATGATAAGTGTCATTGTATTTAGTTTTGTTAAACGGATTAGGGTTTAGTTGCTTTCAAATACCTTATTTTGATTATATGTTGAGCATTTGCAGTCATTGGAGATAATTTCGATGGCTTTTTGTAAATGGCTTAAATATAATTTCGTCTCTAAAATTAATTTTTTTGTCATATTTACGGCGAAGGAAGTTTCAAACAGTGAAGGTATTTTGGAACCAATGTATTATTATTAAAGATTAATTAATGCCAGTAGATTCGTTATTTATAGATATAGATGTAAAGATTACGCATGAGTTGCTGATTATTTTCCTATTTTCCTTACCACATTAAATCAATCGTTTAACAACCCAAAACTTGCAATTTTACTATTGTTTTCCAAAAAATATTAATTCAAATCCATGTATCACACTTAATTGGTCTACTATGAAAATATCCAATATGAAGAAATAAATTTCTAAAACAAATGCAGTGAGAATTAAAAATGCTTACACCATACAGGTTTCACGTTTACTACCCAGAAAGTAACGAGTACATACCGTGCAACTCATAAAGCTGTTGTATAGTATAAGAAATGGTTGAACGATCAAACGTACACAAGAACTTCGGTTAGAATTTGCAATTGGACCTTAAAAAACTTACTGAAATTTTAAACAGAAAAACAGAATTCCCTTGGTAGCAGAATGGGTAGTTAACCGGTAACTTAACCGTTAGTTTCCAAAACTCACAAAAATGCGCACTTAACTCTTACTGTACTATGTAGCAGTAAACACTTATAAAACCTATCTAATGGTTTTAAGATGTCCCGGTATGAAACATAATATGCTACTTCAAGCGGTCCGTTTTCATTGATTTATTTTTCCCTTTCTTTCAATGTTATCCGAGTTCGTCTTTACACGCCTTCAACAAAGGTTAAAGATAACGAATGTGAGTATATAAGCAAAATCACTACTGAACTTTTTATTTGCTAAATTAATTGAATATTTCGTTATATACTTTTATTCTGTATTTATTATGATTAAACGTAATTTTGACTTCAATGTTTTACGTATGAATTATACATATGTACATAAGTACTTGCACATTACTCATACGCCATGTATTGCGGAAAATTTATGCAAAGTGAAAGTGCCTAAATTAGAACCGAACTTTTTAACTCTTAACCATGTAGCAGTAATGCGTTTACCACAACAATGTCGGCAGCAGATGCTGCAATGCTTTAACCTCACAAACTCAACGACTAATTATCGCTCGCGGCTAAATTTCCATGCACAAAGGCTAAAATGGCAAAACAATTTGCGTTTCACTTTATAACATGGTGAAGGAGAATGCGCTCGAAAAGACTTGCGAAAATGGCGGAAATTAATATTTCAAGAGTTAAGATTTATTGACAACAATTTCGAAAGTTGCGCGTTTTCAACATTAAAAAAAATTATATATTGAAAACAAAAAGCTAGCTAATAACAAATTTTGGCAATTTCACTTTATTTCTTAAGAGCACTAAAGTATATCAATGAGTTCAATACGCCGAAGCACTCTTTTAATATTTTTAAGACAAATAAGAAGAGTATGAAACTCTTCTGCAATAATTTTCTTCTCACCATAAATTTAAAAGCACTGCATATCTGGACGTATTTCATAAACTTTTTTATATATTTTTTTTATTTGTATTGCCACCGACATTTTCCAGTTGATTGACTTATAAATTGCATCTTCTTATTCACTCGCTCCATAACCTTTCGATTGGCAGTAATTTTTCTTCTTTAGAATGTCTGTCAAGCAAGCTGCATGGGGAAATTGAATACCATCGATGAAGATATTTAGAACGTACAGACATGTGGCATGTACACGCTTGCTTATGTGTATATATACATATACAGTATGTACTATATGTACATCGTTCAACAAGTAAAGTGCCAGCATAGAAAAATGACTGTTGTTGACATCTGACTGTTTTAAGGTTAAGTGACAGCGTTAACACCAATGTTCAAACAAACGACGGTATACCGAGACATAAATACTAGATGTCGAACATATTATTATTATTAAATATTAAGTGCTTTAATGTTATTGATGAAAATATCAACCAAGCCAATTCAAGACAGAAATTAAAGTACGAGTAGTGACTGGAATCTGACAGGTGTTTTGTATTTATGTGTATTGATTATCATTGAAAAACTAAAATTTTTTTATACCTTGAAAAGATAAAATTGAACCTTCAAAATAAATATTATATATATATAAATGTTCAGTTTTTGAGCTAAGGATCTAAAATTTGCATAAGTTTTTTTTTTGCCAAGAAGCTGCTCATTGTCAGAACCGCCGATTTTGGACCACCATAACATATATCAAAATATAAATATATAAATAACAAAAATCAAATTTTTTTATTTGTCAAGATTTCTTTACAAATCGCCGAATATATACAATTTTTAATATATTTTTATATATTTTTTATATACATATTTTCTATTTGCCATCATTATCCTTTGGAATGCTTATTTTGCTTTTTGATTTCTGAATTCTGCCATTGAATCCGTTGTGCCTTTAAGATGGCTACTCTATAACAATCAGTTCAAGCTAACTCAATGCCGGTGCAAAAGTTGTTAAAATAAGTATGCAAGTAAAATTATCCAGGGGATGCAATCAATTTCCTTTTATGTACTAACACAAAAAATAAAGTTTGACGAAATCTCGAACGCATATTCATGGTATATTTCTTTGTATCTAAATGTGTAATTAAATTGAGCGCATGGTCAATTCAACTGGTGGCTAAGCAGTCGAAAAAGTCTTTTATGTCTGAGGTTTAATTTTTTGCCATAGAAAATAGTATTTAATATAATCAAGCTCCTTAATATCAATATAAACCTTGCTTAAATCATTACATATATATATTATGAGATTTTTCAACATTTTTCTTTAATCAAGTAAAATTCAAAAAATGTTATTCTAACAAAATTCTGTGCTCTATTGCTAAAAGTTATACGCAGTTGCAAGTGATTTATATATTCCATGTTGCTCATACGTCATGGTGTACTATATGAATACAGTACATTCGATGCATAAATTTAACTACATATAGCCAAAAGGAATGTTTTTCAGAGAGTTATTAACAATTTTGTGCTAGAATATCACTTTTTAGAAGTTGGGAGTTTATTTGCCTTTGAGAAAAAAAAAATGATAACAAAATATCCAAACATAGCTTGTTTAATATATTTTTTAGACCAATCATCAAACTTCAGAGTTTGCAAAAAAAAATCAACGTGAGATATATCGGACGCTCTAATATACAGATGATAGTACAGATGATAATATATCTGTTCAGATGATAATATATTAGTAGTAGTATGCAATAATATCAATATTTGTTCAACTATGTTGTTGTTTATAATGACTTACTATGATTTGTTCAAATATTTGATTTATTATTCGTTGTGATTGTTGGAATTTTAAAGTAAGTGAACGTTTTTATATTATATATCAGATTTATAATTTGAAAGCACTATTCCGAGAGCATTTTCTTGCTTTATATAGCAAGCGAGTTGTAGCAAATACTTTTATCAGCAGTTTCTCTTGTTTTCGAGATCATGAATTTAAATAGTTCATAATGTTTGTGTCAGTGCAATGCATTGAAAATATGCAAGAATTAGAGTAATCAGAAAATAATCTTTAGTTTAATACGCAAGACATTTTTATACATATTTATTTGTAGCTCTATAATTATATATAGCATAATATATGAGTGCTACTTTCTCTTTTTCTATACTCGTACATCTATTTTAATATACACATCCCAACATACAGCGATTTATAGTCTCAGCACATGTGCACGCTTTGACAGAAAATCATCCTCCTTTAAATCGTATTCCCAGCACGTTCGGGGTCAATCGCCACTCAAGTGTTAAAAGACGTTTGTTATTCTATATTAAATTGCAGAATTATGTATAGGCAGATATAAATATGAGTGAATTCTTTGTGCACATTTCATATGCATTTATGTTCTTGGAAAGGATTTGTACGATTGTTTATATTATATGCTTATACATATGGCATTACGCACTCAGAACGTAAATAATTACGTTTTGTTGAACTTGAGAGTTTAAACAAACAGATATTCACTGCTAAGATATTTGAGATCAACGTATTTCTTTGCAAACCGATTATCTACTGATTATAGTCTTACGACTTCACTCTTGAGTCAGGGCAAATTAACACATCATAAATCGTTGTACAAAAAATTTCAACAATATTCTTTTAAAACAATTGATTTAGTATCAATATATCTGGAGTAATCCATAAAATCTTTTAGCATTAAACGACTCACCTAACATGCAGAAAGTTTGAAATATAGCGTTCTATTAGAATTGTATCCAAATGTTTTGTAGTGAAACCTTACCTTCAAAGACATTTGTACCGAATTCAGTTGTCGGACAATCTACCAACAAAGTTATATCTTATTTAGAGATGTGCATGGAATAAATTATATCGGTCATCTTGAAAAAAGAAGAAAGCGTTCACTGGGAAAAAATTAGAGATAATGAAAAGCAATTATAAAGACTGAGAGCTATTTTTAAGCAAAAGACAAAGCGATGTGGAAGAGTAGCATTGAAAATATAGAGATCGCAATAATTGGTACATCGGCTTAGATGACTATTGTGTTGACTAAAAAAATAGAAAATAATATTTAATTTTTTTGGAAAATAGTCTTTTAATTTGAATATGTTAGATTGCATAAGTTGTTTATATAATCATTGGAATTTTTATACTCTTACAACATGTTGCTACAGAGTATAATAGTTTTAATCGCCTAACGCTTGTACGTATCACCCAATGTACGATATATATATAACGAGATAGATATAGCGTTATACAAGGGCTGCTATATATATTTCTGGCCTAATAATGGAAATAGGCATATTTATCAACGAAAATGGTTTTTTTTTCGCTGGATTTGGCTCGTCTTGGAAGACCCACACGATCGATTGCTGTTTTGTTTCGGGCTTATACGCATAGATCCATGATTCGTCACCTGTGACGATCTTATAAACGTCTTTTGAAGCACCGCGATCGTATTTTTTCAGCATTTCTTTACACCAATCACCACGAGCCTTTTTTTGAGCGATTGTCAAATTGTGCGGGATCCAACGAGAACAAACCTTTTTTACGGCCAGGTGTTCATGCAATATCGAATGTATGCTGGTGGGAGAAATGTATAGGCATGCCTCTATCTGAAGGTATGTTACATGACGGTCTTGCATTATCAGTTCACGTACGGCATCGATGTTTTCTGGCACAACGGCTGTTTTTGGACGACCTTCACGGAATTCGTCTTTGAGCGAGCGTCGGCCACGATTGAATTCGTTGTAACAATTTTTCACAGTGCTATTGGATGGCGCTTCATAGCCATACAAAGATTTTAGTTCATCGATGCACTCTTGTCGTGATAATCCACGTCGAAAGTTGTGAAAAATGATCGCACGAAAATGTTCACGAATTAATTCCATTTTTTGGCCGAGATGAATTTTTTAATTCCCTGTAAATAAAACAATTCACGATTAAATGACAAAACGTTCTGAGTGATGTTATGCTAAAAAATGTCAAACTTTCCGATGGAAATGTCAGATTGCACCTGGCAACACTTAGTGTTGGCTAGTCCAGAAATAACTATATATAGCAACCTAAGTATACATATATAAAGGTTCATATTTCTTACACCACTACTGCTTCAATAGCTAAATTCGCTAAGTACAACTCTTATAAGATTATTTACAATAGTGTGAAAATGGATGAAATCAGATAATAACTCCGTAAACTCTCCATATAACGGTACTGTTTAAAACTACTTGCAGCGCGAAAAATCAATACCTAAATGTAGTAGAGCCATCAAATTTTACTCCCGATATCTTAGAACAGATCTTTCATGGAGTCGGGGTCAGAATTGGACAATGGGCGTGGCACCACCCACATTTAGGTAAAATCTCGAGACTCGCCTCACCGCTTTCAACTAAATTTGGTACTTGACATTTCTTTGACACCTTTGAAAATAGTATGAAAATCGGACCCCAGTACGCCTACTTCCCATATAACAAAATTTTAAATCAAAAAGAAATTAATAAAACGGGATAAAACTTTCCACGAATAATGTCTTTAGAATATACCACCATGTGACCAAAACCTTGTTCCTTAGATTTTGTAGGAAATTTAAAGTTCTACAAAAAAGGTCTCCACGATTAAACCCAACCGTTTAAAAGATATTAACGGTTGAAGTTTGATTATTTTTGTGAAAATTTTTTTATTTCTTATGAATTTTATAACTCAATGAAATAAATTATTGGTACCTAGGAACCTATTTTTCAGAGTACCAAACGAAAAAAAAATTCTTTTTGAATCACCCTAGTATCTATAGTTGACTTTTGACCGAATATCAATGTATAGGATATATAATTTAAAATCAGGGAGAATCTTTTCCTGACAATGGTATGACAAAAATGTCAATTAAATCGTTCAATACTTTCCTGGGGTATACCTATAACTAATATAAAGATTTTCGAACTTTCGTGTGACTTTATACCGCATATATCGGCAAATATGTGAGTTATCAACTTAAGATGAGAGAGCGTATTTTACTCATAAGAGTGTAGCTTTGTACATAAAATAGATAAATTTGGGCGAAAACTTAACCTAGCCTCTATAAAACTGATTAGTGATTGTAAGTGGGGTACTTTATAAAACGCAGGGAACATTTCTTTAGTATGTGGCATGTTAATAGTATGTCGTACTGGTAAAAATGGATAAAATCGGCTCGATCCTTAATGTAAAATTTTGCCAGAACCTGAAGGAATTTCAGAGTATTTTTTCTTTGTAAGTTGCAAGAATATACAATTTTTGGTTACACCCGAACTTAGCCCTTCCTTACTTGTTCATTCATACTTTTTATTATATTTTTAGAAAATTAAGATAGATTTTCTAGATACAAATTATGCATATTTTAATTTGATTCTTAGAAATATTTTAACAATTTAAACTCTAAACTAAATGAATATATAAAGCCGAAGTGAACACGCATGTTAGTTTTCTTTGCGATGCCACGATTACGTCATTTGAAGTTGCACGCGTCTACATGGCTAAAATATAAACACACACACATATGTTTGTATGGCATGCGCCAGTTTGCGTTGCGTTGCGTTGCGTTGCGTTTTCTTTATTGCCACGCTTGTGTCGCAGTACAAATTTCGAACAGCTATAATCGTATTTATCCTTGGCAATTCGCAAAAGCTGCTATGCCACGCTAGTGGCCTGTTGCCTGCTTTGTGGCAGCGTAAACGTCGTCAGCTGTGTGACGCATATTTATGGTGAAGTGTGAAAGTGTGAAAATTTAATTTTCGCTTTGAACTTCGTTATTGCGTATTTGATTGCGTCACAATTTATATATAAACAGTATAGATTTTCCAATTGACTCTAATTTAACTAGGCGTAATTGCGTGAGGTACTGATTGTAAATACACCTACGTTTCTGTATTCAATACTATAGTGTCGCTAACAAGTCGCATTCAATTAATGATCCTTATTCTGTTCAACACGTACAAAGTGGATCTAGTAAATATGTATATCATAAAAATACGCAAATACTATGAAAATATTGGTTCGTAACGTATGAAATGCTAGTTTTTTGAAAAGTAGTTTTTGGGTAATATTTTTTTGTGAGTTGATGGTTGATAAAAAAATAAATAAAATAATAGCCAGGTGTTACATGGATTTTCTCTGGTAGAAACAGCCCTTTTTCAACAAAATTTTTTCGCATATAAAAAATTAAATATTTTTTTAGAATGTTTTATTGTTGCAAACATGCACTAATAACTAAGAAATTGTGAAATTTTGTGAAAAAATTATTTTAAACTCGGCTATTGCGACGAAAATTTCCGGTGACCCCTCGGAGAAAAAGATGCGCCTGCGTTGGCAGGATAACTCCTTACAGGATCATCGAAAGTGAAAAAATACATGTTTTAGTTAAAATTTTAACTTAGAACTCGGACCAAGGAAAAAAATTGGATTTTTGGCAGAAATTTTTTCAAAAGAAAAAGAAAATTTCGCGACATTTTTTTATCAAGATTGTATTTCCGAAATTATTACTCGGATTAACTTGAAAATTTTGTACAATATTCTAGAGGTGTTGTAAAATTTAATAAAGCAATACAAAAATCAATTTTTTGAAACCCGCAAACCCATGTAACCCCTTAAAATAAGCTTCAAAAAACGTTTGTAGAGAAATTATTTCAAAAAAGTCAATAAAAATTTTAATGATATCAGTATATTTAATCAACAAATTGTTAATTTAAAGATTATATTGTCATAAAAACACAATTCTTCTACCCTCATACATATAGAAGCAGCTTCACTTTTATCGGCTTTAAATTTTGCGAATAATACTAATTTATGCAACTATTTTACTACGTAAACGATTAACTTTCGCTTGTACTTTGCTCTTGTAGATTTTAACGATAAAAATTAAAAAATAACACCGTTAATTATATTTAAATTCACTCACTTCAGCACTTTAGTGGCAAAAAAGCCTGTTATATAAACTGGCTTTTATAACGCACACGCATCCACGTACTTATACGCATACGCTTTATTAAGTTAAAACGCGAATAGCCATGCAATTATGTGCGTCCGTATATGTGGGTTGATATATGTGTGTATGTGCAAGGATTTGGTGAATGCTTTTATCCTCTCAAAATCGTTCATGTATAAAGCACCTACTTGCATACTATGCTTGCATGAATCTGAGTAGGCGTTGCTCCTAAATGTATGCACACAAAGAAATGCATATACATATATAAAGTTCAAGGGTGCGTTTTTAGGAGTATAAAAGTTTTATTTCAACCAATATGAAGGAAAACAAATTTGTGGGCTTTTTAGTTTAAAGGTTTTATGGCGTTTATCCAGCCGTATCTCAGTAGAATATTAAGTGCCGACTCTCCAATCGAAGCTAGTCTAAGTAGTCTATACTACTAAACTATTAATCCATAGACTATTAACATGGCGTAACGCTACAAAAAGTTGTCTAATGGAATCACGTGGCATGTAGCGATTGACAGGATCACAAAAAGTTGATGCTCGAAAAGAAATATAATTATATATACATCACAATTTTCTGCACTCCACATAAGTACTTTATACTTATTTAACTATCAGAAATGTGCCTTGCTAAAAATTTATTCTACTCTGTTTGAATGACCAGGTGGAGAAGGACTTGGCTGCACTTGGAATCTCCAATTGGCACCAAACAACGAAAAGACGGAACGACTAGGACGCTGTTGTAATTTTGGCTATAACCGCGTAAGCAGTGTTTACATCAATAAAGAAGACAAAGAAGATTTGTCGCACATAACCAAATTTTTGAAAATAAATTAGAGCGATTTTTAAGCATTAATCCGGCTTTAGCCATTGATTGGCAATTTGCAAAGGTTACATGGGTTTCACGGCTTCAAAATATCGATTTATTTTTTATTCTCTTATTTAATTGTATAAAATCTCTAGAATATTGTTATAAATGTTCAAAATGATCAGCGTAGTAGTTTTGGAAAAACAGACTGTGAAGAGTCGCGCCCTCGAAGTCAACCATACAGTCACTTAAAACTTTAAACACCTTTTTCTCGAAAATGGGTTTTCAAAATCGGTTGTCAAGATTTCTCACAAACTAAGCCGATCTTTATAAAATTTTACACAGATCTTGGACATATAATTTATAAGATCCTGTACGAGGGCGTCCATTTACAACAATTAAAAAGAAACTTTCCAAAAATTTTGCATGACTGCCATGCATACTATTTTCACATGTTTTCTTCGTCCAATACCAAGTTTTAATTATCAAAAACCCTATTATTTTTATTACTTCGGCTGAACTTGTAAGAAAGTACGCTGTCAACACGTAGACACCTTTTTTCCGAGGGCCTGCCAAAAATGACGCCGTAATGGCCGAATTTTGAAATTTTTCCTTTGAAATTTTTATAAAATCTTTGTGAAATATGCATCTTTGGAATAATAAAGAAATTGAATAAAATATTTAATATTTTATACAAAAAAACTTTTTTTGAAGATAAGCCGGTTTTTGCTTCAAGTATACTAAGTACCAACTATGAACTATGAACTATGAACTACTTCTTTAAGGAACACCCTGTGTACAATATATGCATTTTATTTATGCCTCGACACGTGCAGGCGTGGTTATATTCAAATACACTGTTTGAGGTTAATGTTTCGAGTTAGGCTGCGTACATATATGCGGATTTCACTACTTTGCATTTGCTGTGCGCATTCATTATATATATATACATACATACATATGTATGCAGATTATGGCACTCCTCCGTAAATTCAGTTGTTCGCAGCTAATGATAGTAATATCTACTTTACGTTCGTTGCCAAATGCAGTTAGTCAATGTAATTGGATACAAAAGACTCTTGAGCTGACGCAAATTTTTGGGATAAACCGATATACCATATCTATGTAAGTATAAAGCTGATTTCAAGCTAAATATACATGTAACTACATAATAAGTATTAAAGGTACGAAAAAGTCAAAAAATATTTTACAAGTAGTAATACTCCCTTACTTGCTCTAATAGCTGAACGGCTATACTGCTATGACTTCATTAGCGATGACATCAAACTATTTCCGCATTAGACTTACTTGGTTGCGCGGTCACAGCAGAATCGCTGGAAACTGCAAAGCAATGAGCTTCTTACGAAGTGCTCCTAAACCCCAATTTAATTAGACTGGAAGCCAGTCGTCCTCTTGCTTTCCAGCGCTGGACCTATGGACCTTCAATGAGTTCGAGAAATACCGGTCAACAACCAGAACTTATGTGAGTGCAAGGTGCTTCTGGCTCTAAGTGACCCGTAAGAAATAGTTCGGTATTTAATTACAGTCAGAATATCTTTCTTTGCGGCGAGATTGACTTTGCTAAATGCTTAAAAGCACGAGTGACCTATGAGAAATACTCCGAACTATTCCTGTATACTGTCCAATATGTCTGACGCTCTTTGCCAAAAGTATATGGAGGAAGTGGAGATGAAATCATCTTATCACTTTCTAATCTATTACCCGGCTTTTGTCAGACTGAGATAGAAATATCTCGATATCTCGATAAATTCACCTTCGGGAAACCCAGCGAAGTGGCTGAGTCTGACACTAACAATCGACAATCTGGTGTTCCACTTTTTGAAATTTATAGGTAAGACCAAGGCCCAGTTATTTTTCTTGCCATTAATTTTTCACACTCCGACATTTATATTTATATTGCAAAATAATAACAATGAAGTCAGTTTCGCGAATCAAATTGGAGTACATCTGGTATACTGAAGCCTTAGTGTGAAAACAGAAAATATATACTAAGGATATGAAACAATTTTTTAACATGATTTAGCCCATTACATTGAAATTTTTATTTAGACCGTCCTTTCTATTGAAAAATATTGGTATAACTCGAAGAAGTGATAGAATTCTAGAATAAGATAGGATACTATACAGTTATTTGGGTGCAGGAACTTTTTGAATCCATTATTAACTAAAACATTCATCAAGAGAAAGCTGTATTTGCCACTTAGGCGTTATACGCAATGATTCATGGGAACTAAATGACACAGAATTTTAACCATTTATGTGGACAAGCCAATTAACTAAAATTTTCTAGCAGAGACTCAAAGAAATTGTCAAAATATTGCATATAAATAGTATCAAAGAATCGGGGAATGTGGTATATGAATAATAATATTAATCAAAAATATTAAAAGTGAGTATGTGAGGTACCACTTAAAAAAGCCGTATATAAATTTTTAATAAGTAATTATGTATATACTTCGAATTTTTGTAACTAAATTGTGATAAAAAGGTATCCGAAAATTTGGGATGGCCTTTAGCTCCTTCAGCGAATTTTGTTTTATCTCGTCAATCGACTGGAGACGGATTCCACGAAGTGACAATTTCAGTTTGGGGAACAAAAAATAAGTCACACAGAGCCAAATCTGGTTTTTACGGTTTTTGATCGATGATATTTATTGCTTTTCAGCCATAAACTCGGTCACAATTGTACCTTTTTTGAAAAAAATTCAGCTCTATCGGTACAAGTCGAGAAAGAACGTGTTTCATAGAGAGATGATATCGCGCTCATATTTGGGATAGTAATTAAGGACAGTCCTACCAACTAAGCGCAATATATTTTTTTGGAATAATGTTTACCCGGCGAACTTAATTACAATTTCCGAGTGCTTTTCTGTCTTAATGTAGTATATTAAGTAAAATGTTCTAGTTATATAGCATATGGGTAAGCACAATATATATATACGAGGTGTGTTCAAAAAGTATCGCGAATCGTAACTTACAGTTTTCTTCGATTGCAGGGGTGTGGTGCATCATGAGTTCTTGCCAAAGGGAAGAACGGTCAATAAGGAATATTACCTGCAAGTTATGCGCAATTTGCGCGAAGCAATCCGCCAGAAACGCCCGGATTTGTGGAAGAACAAAGATTGGCTTTTGCACCACGATAACGCCCCTGCTCACACACATCGTTGCTTGTGCGCGACTTTTTGGCCACACTAATGATGCCGCAGCCACCGTATTCCCCAGATCTGGCCCCCTGTGACTTTTTCTTGTTCCCTAAACTGAAAGAGGCCCATGAAAAGACGACGTTACGCTTCTCTTGACGAGATAAAGACGGCATCGAAGGAGGAGCTGAAGAAGATAAAAAAAATGATTTTTTGAAGTGCTTCGAAGATTGGAAGAATTGTATAATATCTCATGGGGATTACTTTGAAGGGGACTAAATAATTATTCATGAATAAATAAATAATTTTTGAAAAAACACAAAATTCGCGATACTTTTTGAACACACCTCGTACATATACTATATGTACACCAAAAAAACTATTTAAGCTTCTATTACATACACATTAACAAAATATTGGCCACATATGCATAACCGCAAATCTAACACCTGCCACTATTGCCAGAATGTTACGTATACGCCACGGTATCGCTTGTTACACGACCAGTAAACTGAAAAGCTGCAAGTGAGAATTGAATGCAAATGCTATTATTGCAACAAGGCGTGAGATACGAAAATGTCAGATAAGACACTGAGCTCACAATTGAAAATAAACAACGGAATTAATACAGCGAAAACGCAGTAAACCATGCAACGAAGAACATACACGGTCCCAAAGAAATAATGGGGTACGAGAAATAAAGTCTCATACAGAAACCTTTTGGCGTCTGTGTACAGTATTAACGGTTATTCGCCAGTAAAAGCTTTTTGTATATCACTTTGTGTACGTTGGTATTTGTGTTGGTGGCGCAAACAACGAAATGCAATTTCAACAGGAAGTGCACACATAACGGTATGTGAGCAATTTTATGTTGCCAAACAAAGAGCCCAAACCAATACACAAAAATACGAAAAAATAAAGAAATAAAGAAAAATCACAAAACCAACAATATTAGTATGGCAAAGTAAAGCGTGAAAACTGATAAATAGTTGAACTGTGGAGTAGACACTCCTAGCGTATTGCTTTTCGTAGTCAAATACTCGCTTAAAGACATTCATATACTTATACTTATATGGTAAATATAGCGCAACTGTGGTAGCTTGATGTGTGTGTACTGCTACCAAAGAGAAATACTTATAATCTAATTGAAATTGTAAGAAAGTAAGAAAATGCGCAAATGAAGTGAAAAGAAACACGATAAAGAAAACAACAGTCTTATAATTTCTTAAAATATGTATGAAAATATTTCTAGAAAATTACGCAGCGTACTTGCTCCTATTTACTGAAACAACTTTATTCTATATACTTGTATAGTAACTGTAAATGAAGTTGACATTTGGTGCTTAGATATTGAAGATAGGTCCTTACCTAAGCCACATTCCTACACACATGCCACATACAGCCATTTTCACTACTTTAGCTTGTGTAATCTTTGACAGCAAATTTCTTTTACAGTTCACTCTGTCTAGCCGGCAATAGACTTTAAGTTATCTAAGTGCGCCCACACGAATGCAAAGTCATGTGTTAGTAACTATAATCAGGTTTCGTTTTTCAACGTGCTTACTTCGTTCTTTTCTTTTGTCCTTTTTTTACAGCAACCCACTTGTACTTCCTTCCGCTTACAATCCGCTAGCAAAAAGTAGAATAGCAACCTCAAAGAGAAATAGCCGAAAAGCACGAAACCTCTTCAATTTATTTAATTTTTTTTCATTTCAAGTCAAGTGGCTCTGGTTAAAGTAAATCGACGGTAGTGAGTTGAGGGAAAGTGTGCATTGAGTCAAAGAGAAACGATTTTATAAATTAGCAAAAATTGCACCGGAAATTAGCAGCAAGCAGTCTGGGTAACTTTTAGCGAGGCTTATGATTATGCAACTGTAACTATTTTACATTTTGTGAAGATGAGGGATTTTCAAACAATTTGGTCTATTATCTTGCAAAAGCTCATGCAATGATATAATTTAAGTAGCATTTAGATATAATATTTTAATATATTTTTAAGAAATTTAATCAAGGTTGAAGCATACTGAAGGCTAAATCATCATCTAATTTTATGGCATTATCTTATAAACTGGTATACTACTATGATCAAAAATTAGTAAGACTTTGTTCATAATTTCACAATTCTTCTTTATCCCTTAAAATCTATGTCGTCCCCCCCAAAGTCTCCCTTGATCACAGTACACTTGTGTTAACGTTTTTTCCAAACCCCGAAAAAGTTGTTATAGTAACTTTTCGGAACTCACGTTCAATACCATCAATTGACTCAAAATGGTTTCCCCGAAACGATCGTTTGAGTTTGCTGAATAGTCAGAAGTCAAACGGAGATAAATCAGACGAATAGACTAGTTGCGGCACTATAATTCACGAAGAATCTGTGCAGTATGCGATGGTGCATTATCGTGTTGCAAAACAAAACAGTTGTCGGCCCATAAATCCGGCCTTGTTTACGAATGGCTTTGCGCAAACGACACCTAACGCTCAAATAATATTGTTTTTCAGCTTCGGCTGACCTCGGGCGATTGATCGTCTGTTTCCGTGTCGTAAGTATGGATTCAAGGCTCATCGCCAGTAAGAATACATTTTACGACCTCCTGGTAATCGGAAAGCATTGTTCACAGACGTTAACGCGACGCTATTTTACGAAAAAATTTAGTAATTTTGGAAACAATCATGCTTTCAATTTTCTAAGGCCGAAATGATCTTTCAAAATGTTTTTTCCTGATCCTTCCGATATTCCAACGATGCCAGTAAGATCTCTAACTGTTGTTAATCGTCGATTCTTAAGCATCAATACCTTTATTTTATTGACATGTTGATCATCAGGATCCTGGATGCGGTTCGTAATCAACGCGCTCTCGACCCTCTTTGAATAATTTGTACCAATCAAAAACACTTGCAAGTGACAAACAATTATCACCGAAAGCCAACATTCTGATGTTTCGGGAACAGAAATTTTATTCAAATTTAATGGAACTTCTTTCTTAAATAATTGCATCGTTAAAATCGCCGAATGCTTTTTATGTACTTGAGAAAGACAAGCGTAAATAAAACACAAATGAATATTTTGATGTGACATTTAGCACAGATGTCACTGACAGTTATAGCATCTTAGAAAAAAATATTTCGAAGAATGGGCTTTCGCGTGAAATTTAAATGAAGAAGTCATACTATTTATACAGTAGTAGAAGTCAATCAGAGCAATCGGATATTTGATTATGACTCTATCAATTTTGCTTTG
Organism: Bactrocera zonata; assembly: GCA_037783105.1. NCBI lineage: Eukaryota > Metazoa > Arthropoda > Insecta > Diptera > Tephritidae > Bactrocera > Bactrocera zonata. The sequence goes on along the minus strand of JBAWJQ010001964.1, from coordinate 18,792 downwards.
TAGTTAGCACAGATCCAGAACACCAAAAAGGAACTTTCCATTGTTCAAGGTCTGTGCTAGAAAGCCATTACGTCAACATTTTATATATAAGAAAATTCAACTTAACTGCAATCCACAACAACTCATATCCAAATATTATATGCCAGGTAGTTGGTATTATTTCTATGAGAAAGCACCACTAGATTTGAATTCATATTTTTTGTAGTTAGACTCAGCCTTCTGAAAATGTATGTATAAATCACCAAACAAATAATTAGTTCCTGAAGCATACCTTTTTTAGGGACGAAAGATTTGGTATCTTAAGAAAGGAAATTTCGTGTGGTAAATAAAACCAAAAATCCGAGTGTTACTCGGACTCTGCGCTCGATAAAAGAACCCTTTGAAGTGTTTTTTTTAACTCCCTACACATCATATGAAGACCAAAGGCGCCAAAAAAGACAGGTCCTGACCCTGTCTGGGTCAAGTACACGACCAAAAAAGACAGGTACTGACCCTGTCTGGGTCGTGTACTTGACCCAGACAGGGTAATTTTTTGTATTGTGTCTGTGAAATCACAAAATCGTTAAATTATATTTTTTATATGATAGAAATAAAGTTTACGGAAAATAATTTTTTTTCATTTTTTTCATAAATTCATAATTTTTAACTTTTTTGAAGTTGGACAAAAAATTTTGAAAAAATTCTCAAAAATGTGTTTCAAAGGGTAGAAAAGGATGGATAAGTTTCATCAAAATCTAAAGGGATCGGGCTCAAAAGTGGTCGATTTGGTATGGAATACTCCATATATGTATATATAAACCTGAAGTGTGGACCGCCCGCAGCTCAGTTGATGGTGATAATGGAAGTCGTGAATGGCTTCCAAGTGATCCTCTTGGTTCCATTCCCCCACCCTCATACCACGCAACAAACAACTGGCAAAGTTACAACAAATATGCCAACATTTTCTTTCTCAATTCTCAAAAGAATGTTTCATGAAAGGAAATTTAGCGATAATAACGATAATGTATCAAAAGTGGCATCAAAACGATGGAATATCGCAATGAGAGGCTTATCTCCTGCAATGACAACTGAATGAATAATAAAACTGAATTTTTCTGTTGAAAACTCTTAAAAAGGATAGGAACATTTCAATCTGTTGATGCATAAAAATCATACCAACGTTATACTACATCCCTCACGATTTTGTCACGATTTGATTTTCATAGTCATTTTATAAGCCTTCAAAGATTGTAAACCGTTCACTGAATTAGTTTTCATCATAATCGCTTAACAAGGCACAAGTCAATAATTTTTATTGTTAAAGCAATTCATTCACAATATGTATATGTATATGTATGTATATTGTATATATGTATATATACAAGAGTATGCTTGTATGTGAAGTGCGATAACCGAAACGATTCCAGATAACTCTAATAGGAGCAATCACACAAATAAAAGCAAATTGCGAATAATTTTTCGTAATAAATAAAACATTGACCGTCTCAACAGTCAATGGAGTAGCAAGAATTGTTGAAGATTAAAGGCAATGAACGCGCTTGGCTGTTAAATACAGAGAAATCTCGTAACCAGTGTGTTACTTTTGCTACAAAAATTAATTACATGAAAAGTAATAAATTCAAATGTTTAAATGTAACTAAACGATATACAGCACTAGAATTTTGAAAGTTGAGATTTTGAAAATAAAAACAAAAAATGTTAATGTCAGCTATGGCGAAACATCATAACAACGTTATCCTTTGCAGGTGTATTATTTATAGCAAAAATGGTGTATAAAAAAGATCTTTTACCCTACTATTGATCGTTCAGCTTGTATGGCAGTTATATACATATGCGATAGTGATCCAATCTACAAAATTTAGCTCTTCTTGAAGCTCTTCTTGATGAAAAATTTAACATCGATATCTCAACAGACAGACGGATAGACAGTTTATTATTTCACTGCATTTCCACTTTATTCCGCTTCATATATTTACCACACTAGATACATGCATAAATATACACAATGCACTTTTGGTGAAAATATAACTAAATGGCAATACTATATGAAATGAATATTCGTTATCAAAACACAATCCTCGACGAAGCTTAATGTTAATAAATGGCTTGCCAGCTGAAGTACTACGTCAGAGCTCAAGCATGCAGCAATGAAAGGATTTCTTGGCTCCTTGTGCAATATTCCCTTTCTGTTTTACTTACAAATCCCACTTTTCATCTGTAGTTGGGCTGCACATATTATTCTTATGTGGCAAAGCTTGGTGTCAGCAGCTCAAGTATGCTCAGCTCAATTGACTTGTTATATTAAATGAAAATATTTGCATGGACCAAAAGTCAACAGCTTGCAATGTGGTCATGCATATAAGAGCGATTACATACATACATATAAAGGCGATTTGTCAAGGCGAATAGGTACGTTGTACTTAAGTATGATCAGCACAGCATAAGCCAAAGTGTAAGGACAGCATATAGCTAAGGCCAAGTGTGCAAGATGCCATAGCAGCTGTTATGAGTATTGCGGTCAGTGACCATCAATAAAATAAGCAGTGAGATTTTCCTTACTGAATATTCATATATCTCCTATGCATTTGTTTTATAAAAAAAGTGAATGAATTTGAGTGGCAACACATTTCCTAAATAGAATACTGACTACAGGACACACAGTCGAGCTTAAGTTAAAGACATGGACTATTTCGCTAAATACAAATGAATGCGCATATGTCCCATAATGACACCCTCACATTTTCAATGAGATATAATCTAATGTGTCATTGTGCTAATAATTTAGATTAGAGGTATTCACGCCATAGCTCACTTGGCTCCGTTTGGCTTCCATAAAAATGAATGGCTGCGTTTGCCTCCGAAAAATATATGTTACAACAAACACAGCAAGCAAGTTTATTTGCGGTGCCGCAATCTATTAGATCTCTTTACCTTCCGAATAGCAACTCATATGATTGATGGTTGCGTTTGAAATTTGTGATACAACCCAGAAACATATCCCAGTTATTGTTTTCTGTAAAAGTGCTTACAAAAACTAAAATAATAACAAATTTTTTCTTCAACTAAATGCTCTGCCTTTGTTATATATAAACGAACTACAACTAAACAAGGCGTGATAACAAAATATAATTAAACACTTAAATTTGAAAAAAATTGGATTCTGTTTCTTTCATTATTCAGATAATGTCAGATAATTCAGTTTATATCATTTATTATTTTAAGTCGAATCAACATGGCCACCGTTTGGCTGGGCCATTTTTCGAAATTGACGAGTCAAAAATTGCATCTATTATATATAAATACAGACGTGAAACATAAAGCGGCACACGTTCTTATTGGAAATATGGATCGTTCTCCTCGATTTCCAAATTCCGGGAAAAAAGTCGGTCAACGCTCGCTATTGATGGAAACGAGCGAACGAACGATTTCAACTCACCTCATTCAATCTGACTGCTTTAAGGGGTTACATGGGTTTAGGGGTTTCAAAAAATGGATTTTATTTTATTATCTTATTAATTTCTACAACATCTTTAGAATAATGTGCTAAATTTTCCAGTTGATCCGAGTGATAGTTTCCGAGATACAGTATTGAGAACTCGTGCGCTCGAGGCTAGTCTATGTGCCGTCTTTAAACGCATCCTTCTCGAAACTGTGTTTTTGAAATTGGATGACAAGTATTCTCGAGAACTACTTAACCGATCTTCATGAATTTTTACACAGGTCATTGAGATACAATTCTTACTTGGAAGAAGGATTTTTTATCGATTACAGGTATTTGAACAAAAAAAATGTCGAGAAATTTTCTTTTTTTTTTTGGAAAAATATGTGTTAACACGTTGACTGCCAACTACGAGATAACTCGTAGTATGATTTCCCTTCCAGGAAGCCAACTACGAGTTATCTCGTACTACCTAAAACTACCACTTTTTGTGTAGCTACGAGTAAAACCGTATGTTAATAGTGTTAGTATCGTTAAATGGCTTCTGGGAAAATAAAAAAAATTTTGGGTTTGGCTTCCCTGAGCTTTTTTTATTAAAAAAAAAATTGTATGGAAAAATGCATTCAATATAATGGAAAAATTAGCTTAAATACAATAAATAAAAATAAAATTATGATAATTTTAATAAATAATAATAACTATAAAACAAAATACTATAAAAAGCAAAAATGATATCAACGCGGGCGAATCTTTTTTCTAAGGGGTTGCCAGAAATTTCAGATTTTTTTGTTATTAGTGTGTGTTTGTAACAATAAAAAATTCTAAAAAAATAATTCTCTTTTTATATGGGATAAAATTTTCGAAAAAGGCTGTTTTTACCCGAGGTAACCCATCTAACCGCTTAAGGAAATCTAAAAGCTACTTATTTGAAAGATAGGCGATCTTTCAAGATGCAGATATACAGTCTTTTTTTCGGTGCATTTCTTTTTTGTACATGTGATTCCTGGTTGCCATGCTGGATTTTTAGACCCAGCACTAATTCCTTCTGATGTCAGGAGATTTGCTTAAAATGGAGCCATCCCAGTACATTTTGCATTTTCTTGAAGATCAGAACATGTTTCCCTAACAGCTTTACTTTCTTTCACTTATTGAACTTCACTCTAGAGCTTGAAAATGTTTTCGAAAAAATAATTCTGGGGCTATAGAAAATATAGTTGAATAACTGTGATCCAAACTAAGTTTAAATTTGTATGGATAAATATAGGTTAAAGGATTAAATCCGTTTCAAAAGATATTGTTTGAATTTTCAGTTCGTGTCAAAATTCAGCTCGTAGCCCACGATGAAATTGGCTATTGATCGTTAAAATATCGAGAGTAAACGCTTTTCTGAATAATGTTAAAGAACCTATCAAATATCAACAATCGCATAGTGTTACAAAAAATCATTTGCAAGGTGGTATTTTCAACTGTCAAAACCAATATAAAAAAAATACGATATTGCCTTAAATCTTACTAAAATTAACTCAAAACCCAAACATTCAAATCAACTTCAATCGAGTGAAGTAAAGCAATCCTGTCCGCATAGGTGCTTTTTAACTATTTCCATTTGCCTAAAATAAATAATATAGTGTTTTCGACATCTCAATAAACAATTAGTTTAAATTGTATGTATATGTAAATTTATAGATGTGTTTTTGAAGTTCAACTTGGAACTTAAGTTACTCTGTCATTCTTTTATCAAAGCATTTCATGCTCCGCTCGACAACTTGTCTATCAAGTTACCAATAACTAGGTATAAACTCGAATAATTCCATCTACTTCATTATAATGCTATATACCCAAGTATGTTGTGTATGTATATGTATACAAGACAAAACAATATTGTACGAGAAATGGTTCATCAATTATGCGTAGCATGCATCACAATATGTTCAATCACATTTGATGGGGAGCGTAGAAATTTAATCAGCAGAAAGTTAAAGCAGCTACTTTACGGCAGCTCAGCCTTTCAGCAAAGTGCGAAAGATAAAAACATTGAAGCGCAATCCTAATACAATTCGCTATAATTTGCTTTTGTATAACTGTATGTGTGTCAAGCTGTTCATAAGTGCACCGATAATGACTTATAACAGGCACAAATTACGGTTGATATTTACATATGTATATGTTCATTAGGGTGGGTAAAAAAAAATCGAATTATTTTTGGCTGGAAAGTATGCAGTCTTTTATCAGATTCAAATGTCGCTTCCAACTACTCGAAAAATAGTTTCATAGAGAGTGCATTATCATCGTCTAAACTCCATGAAGTTTTCTTCCATTATTCCGGCAGTTTTCGACGGATAATCTCACACAAACGCCTCAATACGGACAAATAGACCTCTCTATTGACTGTCTGTCTCTCCGGAAGAAAATTCATGATGCACCAAAGCACGAATATCGAAAAGAACAGTGATCATCATGTTGACTTTGAGCGACTTTGGCGTGGTTTTTTGTTTTCAGCTCGTTTTTTCCTTCCATTCTTTTGATTGTTGCCTTGTTTGCATATCAAACTCATAAAACCATGTCTCTACGGCAGTTCTAATGCTCTTCATGAATGTGGGTTCGAAATTCGCACGATCAAGCATGTCTAAGGAGAGCTCTTTATGGTACTATTTTTGAAGAAAATTTTGGGTCGAGTCAAGCAGGAACGCGGTCGTACCCAAAATATCCACCGAAATCGTTCGAACGGACTCGCGAGAGATTGCTCTTTTGCCATCTCTCTAACACTTGCCTTTTTCATGCAACATATCCTTAACTTTTTTAATATTTTCATCCGAAATTTGAATTTTGAAGAAGCCGGAGAACCTTACCGTTGTAATTAAGAATTCATACTTTGGAAGATTATTTTAGGGTTGCCTAAAAACCTGTTTTGCACAGCACCAAGCGAAAAAAAGAATTAATTTTTTTTTACCCCCTAATGTACGTATAAGTGCATATACATATGTAGTAACAAACAATATGTTGACGCTAAAGCTAATTATTGTAGTCTGTAAACAGCCATTCACACATACATACATGCATGCATAATGGCTCATCACATATGCGCTTCGTGCGCTCCCTACAAAAATACGCTTTTATTTGTCGATACACAGGCATTAGCATGTATCAATTTCATATTAAATATGCATCAAAAATCGTTCAATTAGTTCGCCGCGTAGGCAACGATTTGAAATCAATTATGCTAGCTACATACATATGAGGGCTGTTTACAAGGGATTTAGCAAAAAGCAACATTTGCCGGCAGTTAAGGGCAATGGCAGTGTCACGAAGTAGGCAAAGGATAATGACGCCGGGTATAAGCAAAGGAAAAATATCAAAACCACACTCATTGGGAATTTGTGGACCATAAAAATTGGAGGTTAATGTGAGCGCTTGACTTTTGCATCAATACACAGCGGTATCAAAGCGTAAATAAGTAAATTTGTAAAGAAAAAAATCTAAATTTGCTATATTTAATTTTATATAAATTTTTTATGTATCTTCAATCGTTGGGATTTGTTGTATCTCAAATATAGAAATTATATGAAAATCTTTATGAGAGAATATCCTTTATAACAAAAGTTGTGAAAGCGACGTAAAAAATTTGTCATGAATAATATGTTTGCAATATTTAGATATATTTTGGAAATCATGGCTCATACGCATTGTTTCATATAAGATATACCATCTGATCATATTTGACCCGGACTGCTCCATTTAAACTGCGGGAAAAAGCTGCATTGATTATATTGTTTTTTTAGATCATTTTTTTTAGATTATTTGTTTTTTAGATTATTTTCTACAACACCTCCAAAATATTGTTTTAAATTTTCAAGTTGATCCGAGTAATAGTTTCGGAAATACAGCCTTGATAACTTGTGCACTCGAGGTTAGCTAGGCTAAGTGCACCGTCTTAAAACGCGTTTTTCTGTAAACTGTGTTTTTGAAGTCGAGTTTTGAGTTCGATCGAAACTATTTAAAAAAATGTCACGAAACTTTAACTGAAGTTTTCATTTTTTTTTTAAATGTCTGGCAAAAATCAAATTTTCAGTTTTTTTCCTTCATTCAAGTTCTATGTTAAGGTTTTACGCGTTTTAGTATTTTTCCCTTTAGATGATCCTGTAAGGAGTTATCCTGCCAACGCGAGCGCATCTTTTTTCCGAGAGGACCCCAGAAGGGTGTCCCAATAGCCGAATTTAAAATATTTTTTTCCAAAAATTTCAGAATTTCAATTCAATATAAAATTATAACAAAATATTCGATTTTTGTGAGTTTTTCTCCGCTATTTTAAGACAAAGCTTTAAATTTGTAAAAACCCGTAGTCCAGAGATGGCTTTCTACTGAGTTGGAGCTTTATAGCATTACAAAGAACGAAAACTACATTCTTTCTTCGAGCTTCGTAGAAATTTATATTTTCGACAGAAATCTACTTTCTTAACTAAAACAAAATGTTTGAAGAACCTTCATGAATTACAGCACCCACGTATTATAAATTTCGCAATTTTTCTTATTCTCAGTATTTTAGACATTTAGTAACATACATATGTATATGTGTACAGGCATATTTTCCATCAACGCGTTAAAAAGGCGTTCATATTCTCAAGGCCTCTGCGCCATATTTGCAATAATTGCAGTGTGCTCGGTTTGCCCATAAATATCCATACATTCAAATATATGTACATTGTACAAGTATGTACATAACTATGTTCGTAGGCAAACATTTGGTTTTTTTCCAGTATTTTACGCCCATACAATCGCTTTTACTGACTTAATAGCACAAACTTACTTTTTTGGCAACATTTGAACTCAACGTCGCCAAGATACACCCACAAAGATTTTCTTGATAACAACGACTCAACTAACATTTGCGGTTTCATAATGCACTCGTGCATATATTTACTTATAAGTCTGGCTACACATATTTGCACATTTGCACATAGCTATGTGTGTTACTATAAATATATATGTGTGTATGTATTTGGGCATTTGTTTCCATTATTTTGTTGACGAGCGGCATTGGCAATGGCAATGACTGAGCCAATTTCTGCTTTAGCCTTTCACTTGGTTTCATAGTTAGCGCTTTTTTTTAATAAATAATAAACTTGGCAGCATGACAAATCTATGATAATTACCTTCAAAAAATTTCTTTTGTATTTTGAATTCAAGATCAATTGCTTGCACTGATGTATGTTAAACATCTCGACTTCAAATACGATATGTAAAAAAAGCTTGGTAATATTTTAAACTAAATATGCATCCTTTTAATAAAAAAATATTTTACTACCAAATATATAGTTAATTAAGGAAAAAAAGAAGAAAAAACTACTTACGTTACACCAAAACTACAATATCTTTCACAAATACAAAAGATTCCTTACAAGAGCTTGATTCCGATCGTGCAGTTTTATAGCAGTCATATGCTACCCGATTCGTTCCTAGAAAATGAAAAAGTTTTCCATACAAGATCTTGATTTTGATCGATTTGTAAGACAGCTAATTGATAGTTTTCCAATATTAGCGGTTCCGACAAGCTGCAGCTTCTTGGGAAGAAAAGAAAGTTTTGATTGATAATCTCAAAAACTAAGGGACTAATTCAAATATTTACTTACAGATAGATGGGCAAACTTGGCTAAATAGACTAGGCTTGTCGGGCTGATCTTTATTTACATACGTATATGTATGCATGAGTATATGTTAAGGGTCCTTCTTCTGGGTGTTACAAAGTTCTTGACAAATTTATTATACTCTGCTCTGGGTATTAAAATATAGTTAATGGAGTAAAAAGTTAAACATACTATTGCTTGATGAACTTCCGTCAGGTATTGAACCTCGCTTATGTGGAGCCATTAATTCCTTCATGGAAGACAAACCGCCATCTATAGCCGAAGAGGCGCTCGAATTGACCCTTTCTCAATTTCGTTATGCTTGAATGCATATTTATTAAGACTAGACCACAAGATATCCAATATATTAATTTATACGTCCAATTGAAAATTCGCATATCAAATTTTATCAATTTTTAAATCCACTACAAAATTTGTTTTTCACATTATGTTCCGACTCCGTTGAAATCGCTGGTTTCCTGGACCACCCATTAGATTACTTCGTTGAAAATGTACTTATCTTTCCCCAAAGCATAGCATAATTTAATTTGCATAAAAATTGCTTGCTTACTATATTTGAAGGGCCAAGAGTTATCACATTGGGTAGTCGAAAAAGTCTTTTCGTATTTCTAATCAAACTTCAACTATTTTTTTATACTCTCGCAACAAAGTTGCTAAAGAGAGTATTATAGTTTTGTTCACATAACGGTTGTTTGTAAGTCCTAAAACTAAAAGAGTCAGATATAGGGTTATATATACCAAAGTGATCAGGGTGACGAGTAGAGTTGAAATCCGGATGTCTGTCTGTCCTTCCGTCCGTCCGTCCGTGCAAGCTGTAACTTGAGTAAAAATTGAGGTATCATGATGAAACTTGGTAAACGTATTTCCTGGCTCCATAAGAAGGATAAGTTCGAAGATGGGAAAATTGACCCACTGCCACGCCCACAAAAAGGCGAAAACCGAAAACCTATAAAGTGTCATAACTAAGCCATAAATAAAGATATTAAAGTGAAATTTGGCACAAAGGATCGCATTAGGGAGGGGCATATTTAGACGTAATTTCTTTGGGCGTGGCCCCGCCCCCTACTAAATTTTTTGTACATATCTCGGAAACTACTATAGCTATGTCAACCAAACTCTATGGAGTCATTTCCTTCAGGCATTTCCATATACAGTTCAAAAATGGAAGAAATCGGATAATAACCACGCCCACCTCCCATACAAAGGTTATGTTGAAAATTACTAAAAGTGCGTTAACCGACTAACAAAAAACGTCAGAAACACTAAGTTTTACGGAGGAAATAGTAGAAGGAAGCTGAATCCAGGATTTTTTTTTAAATTTAAAATGGGCGTGGCGTCGCCCACTTATGGACCAAAAACCATATCTCAGAAACTACTCTACCGATTTCAATGAAATTCGGTTTATAATATTTTCTTAATACCCTGATGACATGTACGAAATATGTCTAAAATCGATTCACAACTACGCCTTCTTCCAATATAACGTTATTTTGAATTCCATCTGATGCCTTCTCTGTATAATACATACATATAAATGAAAATACAATTCAATACTCAAAGTACACAAATTGATCTAATCTAATTAATTTTACAAAAAATAAAAAAATATGTAAATGATGGATAATGAAATCTCGATTATCACTTTATCATGCGAGAGTATAAAATGTTCGGTGACACCCGAACTTAGCCCTTCCTTACTTGTTATATTTATACTAATAAATAAATATGCAAATATATACCATTTTGGTCGATCACTTTTTGCCAATTCTTCGCAAGAGACTTTATTCCATTATTAAATCGAAATTTCGAAATTTCCAAAAGAGAAGCGCGGGAACCATTATTATGCTACACGAACTGATACAGCATCATCTCCGTAAACTTCACAAATTTCATTGGTGGCTTCCGTCGCATTCTCCTTTTTTTTAAATAAAAATTTTGAAATATACTGAATTTCTTCATTATTTTTACTCATTTTTGAACAGCTGTAACTTTTTTCAACTTCCCCTAATTTAAGGGTACTTTTGGTTGAATGAAGCTTAAGATGTCGCATTTCTAACACCATATGAAATGACACAATGTGTTAGGTAGCACGACTGCAACGACATTTATGGACAAAATACGAAAAGACTTTTTCGACTACGCAATAGAATTAATTAAAATTAAATTGTTATTTAATTACAATTAAAAATCACTTTTATAGTACAATTCGCCATTTACTTCTAAATAGGCCCCAGTCTCGGCATTTACTTCTTCATGGTAATGGGGTCCTTTCCAGGCGAGTACTCTTTTGAGGTGCTGCTGAGAAGAATCGAAATAAATTGCATACAAAAATATAGACGTCATAAAATCGCTGATTGATGAGTCTTTCCGCGCTTAGAGTTCAAGCGATCTCACAAACTAAAATTAGAGAATAATACTTGAAGTTATCAATCTCTTATGTTAGTGTTTCCGATTTTAAAAATAAATTTCCTAACTGCCTTTGCTCACGAGTTATTTGAGTGATTAAAACTGCAAATAAATTTCAATAAAGTCACTCATACCACATGCTGCCCCCGAAATACGTACCGTAAATAAATTCAATTTCTTACAGCGCTGCGTCGAAAACAGACTTTTGTTGCACTTCGAGAAAGTCATGTGTTCCGTTTCTTTAGCAAACCGTGAACGCTTTTGCTGTAACTGACAATTATTGCCACAACGACATTGTACTCAAGGTCAATGTCAGCTAACCAGTGAACAGTAAAACGATTTACAGTTGCATTCGCCAAAATAACACAAATACAAATATATATCTGTAACAATAATAACGACAAAAGTGGTATGAATGGCTTTAAAAGGCATTAAAGGCACAGCAAATAACCTCAAAGTGCAATGCAGATTAAGGTGGACTTACGCGTTAAATGCACCCGTGCGTATGTATACATAGCTATATGTATAAGTGTGTGCTACATTTTATTACTTAACAATAATGCTTGCCTTTGTTTCAATATTACATTTTTGTTGTACTTTTATTTTGCGAATTTCCAGAGCTTTCTCGCCTTTTGTCTAAATTTGTGCGCAACTTTGTGCTTTTCGCAACAATTTCATTTCTTAAAATTCCCATTCAAAACCACTTCAAATACGAATCTACATACTTACATACACACATATGTATATTCATACAATTTGCAATGTTTCTAAGCCGCCTACAACAATAGTTGGATCCAAGCGTTGCATGCAATTCAACCAAGCTCTTTTGCCATTTCCGGCACTTATGGCAAACAGCTTTACTGCTACTAAGCCACCCGTGGACCTTCACTCTTTCCTAAATTTCTTAGTGCCGCCAACATAACGTCGTCTTCAGCAGCAGTTCCATTGTTGCTGCAGCACCTATTATATAAGCATTTCTAACAAGTTGCGACACACCCACTTGTTTATAAGCGTTTAGCAAATAACTGTTTGCATACGAGATCTACAATATATGTACATATACATATATGTAAAACGAATTAGAAAGAAAATAACAGTGTTGATAGTATCTGAGAAATTGAGTGTCATATGTATAAATTTTAGGGTACCACCCGATTCTTACTGAATTATATTAGGAAATATTTTTTCGTCCAAAAAAAGTCTTTTCGTATTTCTAATCAAATTTTAACTTATTTTTTTATATTTAATATAATAAATAAATAAAAAAATATGTACCATTTTGGTCGACCACTTTTTACCATTTTTTCGCTAGAGAAATTATTCCACAACTTTTATCAGTAAAAAAATCGAAATTTTCAGAACGAAAGCAAGCGAACAATTGCTGTGCTACACGAACTGGTACAGCATCGACTCCATAAACTCCACAAATTTCATTGGTGGCTTGCGTAGCATTCTTCCCTTATTTAAAAAAAAATCAAAATATAGCGAAATTCTTCATTATTTTCACTCATTTTTAAACAGCTGTAACTTTTTTTCAACTTCTCCGAATTTAATTTTTTGTTTTTGTTAAGTGAAGCTTAAAATCTCACCTTTCTAACACTATATGGTATGACACAATGTGATTGGTAACTGGAGATATACGACTGCAACGATATCTATTGACAAAACACGAAAAGACTTTTTCGACTATCCAATATTAATGATCACCGTGACGTTCTAGGTCTATCTATCTGTACATACGCGCACTAATCTCTGAGTTCTAGCGATGTCATAAGAAATTTTGTACATCTCTTTTCTTCTCAAGTCTCGAAACCGCCGAGATGAGACCATATCAACTACATAGCTGCTTTACGAACTGACGGATTAGAATAAAATTCGCGTATGAAAAATTTTTATTTCTGAAGGGTATTATAGCATCGGTGCAACCTAAGTTAACGTTTTTTCTTCTATTGAAGGAACTTGTGTTACTTCCTTCTTTATAGATACTTGTATTGTATATATAATTTTAACTTAAATTTTTTGTCACAAAAAGAATAACACGGGTATTTATAGATTTTGTTGTAGTTATAACGGCAAAAAACATTTCTAAAATAAATATTTCAACAATTCTGGGGGTGCTATGTTGCTAATGTTTCATGGCCGGGGATAAATCCAGGATCGTTTCGTTTACCCGACTCGACTGTTGTGTGAACGGTTGGTTGTTCTCCCTCAATTGTTATTTTACAATTCTTTTATTTTCTATTTAAGAAAAATTACTCTTTAAATATTATAACCCTCACCCATAATATTAAATTGGGTTTCTTGGTGTTGGTTGAGATTTTAATAGTTTGTAGTTACGATTCATATGATGATTTTGTTCATTGATATCCATTAAAAAATTCGAGTTTATTTCAAAAATCCATAGATATTTTTAAAGTACCTCCAGGTGAATAGAAAAAAGAAATTCCATATAATCCATGTGTTCTTTGACATTTGTCCAATATTTAACTCTGCTATACAAAATTCAAATAAATTCGCTACAACCCTTGTACTTACATATATGTACTTATGTCCATATGTAAGCATAGTGCCCATATGCAAGAATATTTCTAAACCCTCTATTTCTTTGATTTCATAGGGCACTATTCAAATGGTGTTTCTTCCATATCCTCTTTCTGCTTTCATATTTCTGCTGTTTTTTCCAGACACCGAAGAAACTCATATACTCTCGCCTGCATACTCGTATATGACACAGCAATTTGTATATACTATTATGTAATTATGTATCTTCTATATATACACATAGTATATGCATTGTATGAACTACTTTTTGTGCTGTCATACTATAGTTTTGTCATTATATTTAGTTCCTGTTGTTGCAATTGTATCCATTGCTGCTAAGCTGGTCTCATAGTATTCAGAAAACAACGGCGCTCTTGTTCTGACGTTGAGTGAGTGCTCAGTTTCATAATGATTTAATGACTAAAAGATGAGGAAAAACTTGTGCGGAAAAGTGTTTTTAATAGCCACAAATATGCGTGGTTGTCAAGGCGTTATTTAAACAAGTAGAAACTACGAGTATTTACGTATTGTTCTCTAAGCGCTAAAGTTGGGATTAAGCGAAGTAATTAAGGATTTTATTTAAAGAATATGAACTTGAACATGGTATCGGTATCGTGTATTTTTAATATAGTGAATAATTTTATGTATGTTTTTATCATCACCGATTTGCAGAGATCACGATAGAAACCTATAATAACACACTTCAAAATAACAAAATTTCCGAATATGACACAAATTGAAAATTAAAGCTTCCAAGACCTACAAAAGTAACTTTCTGTAGGATACTAAAATTTTGTCGTATTATAATTGCTTATCGCAAATATCGATCAAATGAAAAACGATGTTTTTTCCAAAACAAAGTCAGAAATATACCCTTTTTATTAAAAAAAAACCAAGACTCCTTTTAAAACAATCAATATCGTAACCAACTGACCAATATGTTTTATTAACAATGTATTATTATATATATTAGCTGCCGGATTGTGCAGCAAACACGGTTCTAATTGGAGTTATGACACGTGTGATGTTTTATTCCAAGGGTTGCCTCGATTGCGGGATTCTGCATGGACTTTAAACTTTACATATCCACAGCGGAAAAAGTCTAACGATGTGTGGGAGGTGGCGCCGTCTTGTTGAAAGCAAGTCGGTTATCATGACGCGATAACGATCGCCATTGACGGATACCTTCCTACCGGCATTATTTTTGAGGAAATATGAACCGATGATTCCACCGGCCAACAAACCACACCAAACCCTTATTTTTTTCTAAAAAAAAAGGAAATTCTTGAATCTCTTCCGTTTGGTCTTCGTCCCAAATGTAGCAATTTTGCTTGTTTGTATAGCAATTGAGCCAAAAATGTGCCTCATCGCTGATCAAAATTTGGTTCGCGAAATTTGTATCTTCTTGGTATCTTCACGAGAGCTCAAAGAGCGAGACGATGTCTTTTGGAAAGGTCGAGTGTCTTCAATACTTGCACATGCAGTATTTTTTACGCTTTCAATCTAAGATCTCAGCGTAAAATGCGCCAAGTCGTTCCATACGTCAGTCTAATTTTCTGCAAACGGCGCCGTATCGACGAGCATCTTCTGTAGCATCTGTACACTCCTACTTTTATAGGGTCTCGAGTGATAAATCGTTCGCATGACGAACTGTGTCGATTAGACATGTTTTTCTGTATGCCCGTCCGCAAACTAGTCCCTCAGGTTTTGAGATATCAGTGTGAAAATTCACTTACGTACATTTCTCCAGAATAAGCTACTCATTTGTCGGAATCCTCGAAATTCGACATATTGATTTACAACTTATATTCTGTTTGTTTTGAAACGGACGAAAATTTTGTAATTAAGAAGAATCATAAAACTTTGTCATTTGCTACAATTATCGAATTTTTAAAAGTAGAATCGTAAAGCTACATTATCAATAGAAATATTCATGATAATTGCATATTTCTTTAATTACCTGCATTAAGTGCTCTTCAATTAGTTCTAATCAATTTCATCTTGTTTAATTTCATTTGCAGGAAATGGGTTAATCAACGAAGCCGAATTCCTGCAATGGGTGGGACGCATTCAGGCGTTACGTGATGAACAGCAGCAGCAACAACAACAGCAAGAAGAGAATGCAAGCAAACCAGAGGAGAACGATGATGTCACCGAAGATTTAATCGCCGCATTTAGGTGAGTCAAGTGAATACAAATATATGTATGTACTTACGGTATATATATGTACAAGTACATAAATGCAACAAACTATGCTATCTCTCTTTTATATCGATTCTTAGTCCGCGAGCTTAGTATTAATTAAAGGCGGGCCAATAATAAATAAAGACTATGGGTTTGTTTGTTAACAGGTGTATGGCTTCTGCTATAAGTGCCGATGTTAAAGCGCTGCATATTTCTACTATAAGCTTTAACGTACAGTTAAGCAGAACAAAATACATATATATATAGTATTGTATATATACGCCCAGTTAGATATATACACAAACTTGGTCTGTTAAACTATTAAACTGCTTTAGTTTGAATTTATTATGGTTGGTCTTTATACCTAGAGTCACCATAAATGCTCGGCACTAAACCGCAAATGTTTTCTGACTGACGTCATTTCTCTCCCTTGCTGTCACGAGCAGACATTTTTCAGTTTTGCAACCGCTATGCAAGTCCGGGCAAAAGAACCGGCTTAAAACACACTGTAAGTAAGCCAGTGTAATGTATTGTACACAGAGATATTTCCGTTTCTTTTGTTTAGCTATGGTTTGGCAGTAAATTTCTGCTTCCGGTGGCCTGTCACGTTTGTGTACGTGAAGTAAAACCTTAATTCATAATGCTTCAAACTGTGAATTATGGAATTTTCACTACATAACATATACATACATACAAATATCTTGCATTTAATTAAATTTAAAACGGGGAAATTGAAGTAAAGTTCAAAACTATTAAGCTATAAATCAGAAAAAACTAAAACGGCGCGATATTTTAATTAATCAATCCCTGGTTTTAAAATATTTAAAAAATGGCTACGAATTTATCTTATAAATAATGACAGCTATATCAGCAAGAGTTCGCACTTCATTTATGAAAACAATGAATAAATAAAGGAATTCAGGTAATGACCACTCCCACCTCCTATAAAAAAAATATTGTTTTCACCTTATATCGGCGCGATAACTTTTTCTTTATTGGCGTAAACATCGCTTACGCGGTTATAGCCGAGTTTACAACAGCGCGTCAATCTTTCTTCTTTTTCGCTGTTTGGTACCAATTGGTGATTCCAAGTGTAGTCAAGGTTCTTTTCCACCTGGTCTTTCCAACGGAGTGCAGCTCTTCCTCTGCTTCCTTCGGCGAGTACTGCATCGAGTATTTTTAGAACTGGAGTGTTTTTATACAATGACCTAGCCAGCTTAACCACTATCTCTTAATTGGTTAAACTATGTCAATTTCGTCGTATATCTCTCAAGGATTGAGATGACCCACTTTTTAATGTAATATCATATCTCAAAAACTACTCGACTAATTTGAAATTAATTAGCATGGTTTGAAACACATTGGCCCGAAGTAAATCATATATGTTTCTTAAGGATCTACACCCTTTACACGTTCCCTTTAACAACAACGTAGGTTGGCTTTTACGTGGGTACCTACCGTCGACAGCCTAACATGGCCTAATACGGTCTTGATCAACGCCCTAGGCAGTGGAAGCATTAATTGTTGCCAATTGGTCTCGAACCAATCCCATCTTAACTCCCTGTCGTCCTTTGGGTCCGCCACCCGACCACAATGAGACATCATATTGAACTAACAAGATAACAAGAGGACAGTTCTGCCTGAATTTGGGTTTAAACCACACCCACCACGAAACTTTATGTAGAGCCGACCACAATAATCACATTGGAGCGAACTCCAACGGTTTACTTCTCCCCGCGGTAGCAGAATTTAGTCTCCGGTTAGACCTTGTCGCCGAACTTACTTGCAGTTGAGCACCTACTCAACTCATGACAGGTCATAGGTGACAGGAAATATTATTTTCTGTAAAGCAAAGACCTTACAAAAATATAAGGCATTCTGTGGATTAATTAAAATTCTTATCCCCAGACTCGCTGACTGGACATTCCCTCGAAAGTTGGATCTATGTTACGTAAATAGAAGCCCGGACATGAACTATGTATTAACTCGTGAGCATTCTTAAAACATTTGGAAATAGTCATCTACCGCTGTAACAGCAATAGTAAAAGAAATTAAGAAATTTTTCCCGGCTTATAATCCGAATGTTGCAAGTTTCCGTCAGTATTGTTAACTTTATTCAACTGTCTATAAATATAAAATAGAGTCTTACCTTAAAACGCTTAGATACAATTCAGATATATATATAATTATATTAGGAGGGCAGAAATATATCATCTGAATTTGAGCTGAAAGATCAATTGTTATACAGAGGTTTTGAGCCAGATCCTCTAATCAGTACACACAGCGTAAACTTACACAATAATTTAACTTGATTTTATTTACTTTTTCACAGAGTATTTGATCGTGACGGCAATGGCTTCATTACCCGCGACGAGCTGCAAACCGCCATGGAAATGATTGGAGAACCCCTCTCAGAAACGCAACTCACACAATTATTGGCCATAGCCGATTTGGATCAAGACGGCCGAATTAATTACGAAGGTAGGTCAATTAAGCACACTTCTTCACACAAACACACAAAGAATGCTATATCTAACCACATACAGAGTTGCGCGTGTCCATGTCTGTGTGTGAAATGCA